>CAJVRI010000501.1:0-287500 GCA_911649635.1 Poeciliopsis gracilis
TAGACATGTAAATTGAACTCTTGGATTGCTCGAACAAAGACATTTTGGACCAGTTCAGCTGTGGTTCCATAAAGCTAACTGGTCAAAGTCGTACCCAAGAGTTAGAGCTGTTTCACTAGGTGGGACTGTACTGTGCCCTTCTTCCCACAACCCTTCTGTGTTCCAGTCACCATGGTAGCTTAATGTCTGCCTAGCAGGTTGGGAGTACCAGGGGGTCTGGATACAGGAAACCCACTTGGTTCGATGGACATATCCTGGTTTCAGGATCCTCTCTTAAAGACAGAAGCACTCCATGGTACACTGTGACTCCAACTGTATAACACACAGTCTCTCCCTTTTTGGTTCTGGGTCAGGGGTTTCTGTAGTCCGCTGAGGTCTGATGCTTCTGTGTTCTACTGCAGACCTGCCTCCATCCCAGCCTGTTAGCTGGGATGGATCCCCTGTGGGGATCCCTACTGTTTGCCTGCCAGGAGCAGAGGCCAAGTCTACACTCACACAAACACACAATGTAAGTGGCTGAAGATCAAATACAACTTTCATTAATGCTGTCTGGATGTAAGGGGCTAGGGTTAGCACACTTTGGCATTTTATAGAATAGTCAAGTACTTATGTTAACTTAGTTATTATAAAAATGTCATATCTTCCAAATTTGACTAAAAGAAATTTGAAATGATAACGCCTTGGAATTGGGCCTCTGTCTCTGAAAACTCCTCCTCTTTCTGAAACTGAACCAGATATTAGTACCTTTGGCAGTGTGTCCAGGGGTCAATCCTGCTGGAAAACGTTCTCAAGGCTGCAGTCCTTCCTGTGATTCTGTTGACATAATGTCTATATTATATTCTTATAATATAGACATTACATAATATTTGGATGCTAAAAATGTTTAATTGGTGTTAATATTCTAATTTTCCAAAATGTAAAAGCTGAACATGTTACGTCATGCCTTATAAATCTATTTGATGAGTTTCTATTTCTAAATGTAAATGACAAAAATATTGCACTTTTCCTTGATTCTGAGCTGTACATGTAATCAGCCATGATAACTGAAACAGTGAATCAGTAATGATTTTTCATATCACTGTAAGCTTTAGAATTAATGCCAACATTTTTCAGAAGCAGGCCTGATCTGGATGGTGCTAATGGATGTACTGAGAGATGGCAGGAGAAGATTAGCAGTGTAAGACTTGCTAACTTAGAAGTCACAAAAAAGAAGAAAAGAAAAAACACTTTTTTTTTACACAACCTTTCTTTATGTGAACACGTTAATGATGTAATCATAATTGTGTAATTTATAAATTTCTTTCATGTTCAAAGTGCAAAAAGACTAATGTGAAAGTAGTATATCTAAAAAGAGAAAACATTTCTGAACACATGAAATTAGGAAAAAAAATTAAAAACAGGCTTCACATTCATCCAAGACTAAACAGAATTCCCAGTCAGTCAGTCAGTCAGTCAGTCAGTCAGTCAGTCAGTCAGTCAGTCAGTCAGGTTGTGTTTATTGAACAGGAGGAAGTAGAAGCTGGGCCTGGATCTGGGTGGGTGTGTCCAGCTGTGGTCTGCAGAGTTAGCATCAGGAGACATAAAGGCAGAGATTCAAGCTAAAAGTGAAAACATGAGTGCAGCTCAGTCCTCCAGCTCAGCTGCTTCACTCATTCTCAAACTTGCTGTATGGGTGGTCCGAGTCCCCCATCAGGCCTGCACAGAGACAGCAGAACAACATCAGAGGTCAAGTCAGGTCAATTTCTAATAGATGCTCCTACCTCATCTCTGAGGAAGGCTTCGTCAGTGTAGACGCATGGAATGAAGTTTTACTGGACACAGCTCTGCTGAACTACAGCCATATTTATACCATTATTTCAGCATTTAACTGTTTTATCAGGTTAAATTATTTCTGCTAGAACTGATCCATAGGACCTCAGACATTTTAGGTTTAATATGGAACAGCAGTCATCAAAAAAACATTTTTTTTAAGTGGACCAATATTCAAGAGATTCTTCTCTGGAATGCAACTCCAAATTATTTAAAAAAAAAAAAAAAATCCTGACTTTATGGATGTATTTTAGGGAACATATCTAGAACATTTGAAAGAAAATGGAGCTGCTACTTGACATGCGGATGGCTGTCAAGTAGCTGGGATTAGCATTTATTTTCCTTGGTGCTGATTGGCTGTATACCTGAGAGCAGAGATGAGAAAAACTGTTGGTGTTAGCTTCTGCAGTAGTGTTACGACAGCTTCCACTGTGCTTACTAATCCAGTATTAAGGTAGATGAACTACTAGAAGGCGGTTTTAAGAGTTTTTAGAGAGGGTCTCAAATATTTGTGGATCTCAACTATGGTATGAATTAGTGAAGTGACAGAAGCAGCAGCATGGGACTGGTACGACTTCACAGAGGAGCCTCCTGAAACTGCAGCTTTAGGATAATTTTGTTCATATGACTACAAAAGAGTTGCCGCTGTAATGTCAGTGAATAAAAATGCATTCCATACACAGTTCAGATTGTAAACCTCTTGGGAAAAATTGCTGAACACCTGAAACCTTCATAATTTTCCAATACTTTGTCAAAAAAAAAAAAAAAGCAGTAAATAAAACATATTAAAGCTTGTGACCAAATGTGACTGGACTGTTCACTGGGCTAATGCTGCAATAGCTGAGCCACTTTACACACACATAGTGGTACAAACCACAGAATCAGACTGATTCTGCATCAGTTTGATAATCCCTGTAATAATCTGTACAAACTGAGATTGAACTGTTAGGACACAGGAAGTGTCCTCCTCTCCAGAATGACTTCTAGTGATGAAGGCAGGAGGCCAAAGAGCCTGGACATCAGTCACTCTCCCGTCTTAGTGCACACACAGACACCCAGGTCTCACTACGTTTTTATACCCATCTAAAACGCAGTGATCCATCTATTTAAACAGATCAATATATTGATCTGATGTATATAATACATAAGTTCTCACCTTTTCATTGCATTTAGGTTATATGGAGAGCCTTTTCTAATGAACACACACTCAGATGTGATTTCCTACTGTGCGTAATCACCACAGATTCTATATGATCACAAAGACATGCACATGTTTAGAGAGGCCCAAAGAGACCACTGATCACTGATTAGTCCAAGGAGCTGGAGGACTGACCCGCCCCAGTTGCCAGGGAGAGCAATTGTCATCATCTGATATATTTCAAAATTCCTCGTTGCTTTGGATCACACCATAGATTCAAAACAGACTCATTACAGATATAGCAGCTTCAGGAATCTCAGCCTCTAACCCAACATTTTGGGGGGGCGGAATAAAGGCAAATATCAATGATACTGAGCAAATGTACTCAGTAAACTGGAAACTTTTGAATTTGAGTAAAGCTAGAAAAAAAGTCTAAAAAATGTTATCTCCAAGTTTTCTGGCAATTAAATAGAAAAGATTTTGGTAACTTAAACTAAGCTAAAACAATTAATGTTTGGTCTGATTTAATTTATTTTTTTTAATAATTCCAGACTTCATTATGAAAAATTGGGTTTGTGTCTCTATATTCAGTGTATGTAAAGGTTTGGTTTCATTTATGGCTACCAAGAAAATCACAGAGCTCTCTGTTCTTTGTTAGTGGGGAAATGTGCAACATTAAAACATGAATACTCACCATACTTTCTCCGGATCTCATCATGTTTTGACTGCCTCTCCACCTTCCTGTAGAAGACAACCAGAGAAAACAAAAAGGTCATCGTGATTGTCAGGCCAGACTCAACCAATCACATCTGAGTAAAATCTAAACCAGTCTCTACGGCATCTGTTTGTACTGACTGGGCCAAAGCCGGGAGGAACAAACTGCTGTCACATCTGCGCACTCAGGAAAGGTTTGAAATAATGTTTTCTAGAAACTTGATGCATTGATAGGCAGACAGACCGACTTGTATGGAAGTGAGCCCTCGTACTTCTGCCACATTAACATGGCTTCCTTCTACAAGCTGGAAGTGAAAGCAGAGGTAGAGGGAAGAACAGAATAAAAGTCTGATCCAGACCTCTGCTGCAGCTTGTGTAACTGAGAAGTTCCTTCCTTATGCTAAAGTCTGAGCGTCTTGCGGGTTTGCAGTCTTAAGATGGTCAACGGTTAACAGTTAACACAAATTCTCAAGAAAAATGGGTCAAAACAGCCCTGATTGTTGGAAGTATTTTTTATAAAATGAAGATTATAAAAGTGAATTGTTTTGGATTCATTTAAATTCAGTTCAGAAATATTTTTTTTATCCCAAAAAGGAAACTAAATGCTCCAATCAAGAGCGGTTCAATTCTAGAGAGTGCAATTTGCCTATAAATTGGTTAAAGAAAGTCAAACCTGCCTGACGTGCCCCAGTCAGTTTTGTAGTCCTGAATCTACCATTCTCTCCTTCAAAGGTTTGCTTTTAGTTTGTTTCTAAA
Organism: Poeciliopsis gracilis; assembly: GCA_911649635.1. NCBI lineage: Eukaryota > Metazoa > Chordata > Actinopteri > Cyprinodontiformes > Poeciliidae > Poeciliopsis > Poeciliopsis gracilis. The sequence continues at coordinate 4,418 of CAJVRI010000501.1, forward strand.
GTAATCTGACCCCAACTGAAGCAAGATCCTCTGAGGTCATTAATGTTTTTTTAACAGCTGCTGTGGTTTTAGAAAAGGGATAGAAGGAAACTGAAGAACATCAAGAACAATCTCAAGCTTCCTCAATTTCTTTGTTACAACTGTAATACAGACTGCTACAGGAGAGTCTTCCAGGCCACAGTCAGGAGCATCTGGGACTCTATGAAGAAACTTGCCTGAGTTACAATAATATTTAATTTCCCTCTGGGATTAATAAAGTTTTTCTGAAGCGAACTTAAACTTCAAACAGGAAGGGGAGCAGAATGAAGCTGGACCAGTCACACATCTGAGGTGGTCTGGTGTTCCACCCATTACTAGACTTTAGTTTTAGACTTTTTATTACAGAAACTGAATTTCAATGAGAACATATCTGAAGGTTCTACCACTTGTTTGCTTTGAAGTAAAACTGACAGAAAGAAGTAATAGTGTGTTGATCAGCAGCATCAGAGCTGTCTGGAAGTGGCTGCAGCATGAGGGAGTCCAGGAAGCAGCAGAGGTCCTGGCTCCTCCAGAGCATGACCTCCATCTCCACAGGTCAGAGATGTGATCAGCTTATTACAACACTGTTGCTTTAAAGCCCAGGACCTGATCCACAACAGAGACGTTGGTCTCCCAGGGCAACAAAACTCTGTTTAGTAATTAGTTCCTGTGGGCACATCTACTAAAAGTTGAGTTGTTGTGAAGTATGATAGATTTTTGCTCTTGTTCTCTGTTCCTCAGAGTGTCTACTCTAACACAGGACGGCCCTGGACAGGAAGTAGTCCTCTGGTTCTGAGCACAGGGCCAGCAGCAGCTGCTGACACTAAACAATCCAAGTGGAAGAACACAGAAATCCTCTGGGGCTGGTCAGAGCCAGACACCAGCTGCTGATTTCTGAACATAGAATAGAGAACATGGAAGAGACGGTTCTACAGGATGCTCCTGGGTCTACATATATTCAGAACATGACTAAAGCTCCACATTGTTTTTAAAGCTTAAATATGAAAACACAAGTGTGGTGCGGCTCCCGGTTTTACCTGCAGTTGGTTGAAATAATATTGTGCTGACAAACACACTTTAGAACCTTACTTTAGTAAAGTAAGGCAGCAGTGGTAACCCACATAATACTTCGACAATTAGTCTTTGTGTTTGAAGATATTCTTGGGAATTCAAAACTTATTCCATAAACAAAATTATTTAATCTTTTAATGTGTTTTATGGGGTTTTTGTGCTTCTCCCATGAAAAAAAAAAAAATCCTTTAATTTTCAAAATTCTCAGTTTTCTACCCTTAAATATTATGTTTAAAGAAGAATATGTTGAAAGGAGGGAAAAAAATGAAGGAAGGAAAGAAGGAAGAGGGGGAGGGACCACACTAAGCTTTCTGTAAGTTCTGAACTGAGACATTATTAAAGTTTCTGGTAAAAAGGACTGATCTGACCAAGCATCATTTCTGACAGGACCAGGACAGCTGTCACATGAAGCCTGTTCTGATGTGCTCTGCATGTTTCTACAGAGGCCTGGAGGGAAGTTTTTACCGTTCCTCAGCGCGCTGTCTGATCTCCTCTCTCCTCCTGGCAAATCTCTCCTCATCTCTGTCAGGCCTTCACATAAAAGAAACATGAAAATCACTGCACATCACAGCTCAACAAATAACAAAAAGCCTTCAGTTTACTGGAGCTATTTGGGTAGCTTCACTCACTTTATTCTAATGCGAAACAACAAGGAGGTTCCAAATTTCGTTATTACACCATTACTGATGCTGAACACATTGAAATATAAAAGTAAAATCTAAGTGAAGCAGAAGTGAGAAGTGAAGTGAGATAGAGGAGTTCCAGGAAGGTTTGATTCCTACTAACAGTTCTGGCAGTGACTGACAGGCCGGCAGACGGCTGACTGACTGATGGAATGGTTTTATTTTCACTGCAATACAATAACTGAGCACCACACACGCGCGCACACACGCACGCACACGCACGCACACGCACGCACACACAAAACTTAAAAGCCAAATTCAGTTCAGCTTCTGGAGATTCGTGAATGCCTCCTTGTGAGACTGAATGTAGGAGCTTCTTTGATGCCATGAAACGAAAACATTAATCTCCATCCTGATTCCATGAAAAATACTTGATACTATCTTTGATTTTTGGGGAGTAGAGAGGATGGAGGGGCAGAAAGTTCTTTCTAGCAGAAATTGGAAAAATACAGTTAATTACTGTATGATCATACTTCTTTTTCCTTAATTAAAGCAACAAGAAAGTAGCAAACAATCCAGCAGCATCCGCAAAAAAACCATGTAAACGTTTAGCACAGGAGCAGAGAAGAAGATAGTTGTATTTGGGGCAAAGTGTTGCCCCAAATACTGCATCAATGAGCTGGAGTTAGTAAATGTCAATCAGAAACCTCAAAACACAACCACACAGATATTCATCTTTATGAAATGATCAACATTTAAATACCTACATGATCTTATTATAAGATCTTTAGCTTGTTCTGGTATGATAATGTCTTCACTATACTGCTATATCAAAACATAGCGGCTTAACATGATCATCTCTTTCTGTTGAAATAATTGTACAGATAATGTGTGCTAGCAGCATCCAGCAGCATCCGGGTCACAGGATTAGTTTATTGAGAATAAACTTTTATTATTTATTATATCTCCAGCTAAAATCTCAAACTTGTTTTCACCTGCTGAAAAAACAAGAAACAACATCACAAGTTGGTCTTGTTGGAATGACCAGTCTGCTTGTTTTGAGGCTTGAATCTTGACTTGTTGTGATGTTACAGTATGATGCAGTCATGTGACCTCACCTTGAGCGTCGTCTCTTGCAGCAGCAGCAGCAGCAGCAGCAGACGCTGATGCCGATCAGGATGGTTCCGGCCACAACTGCCAGGGCGATGATCAGCGCTTCAAAGTTCACTGAGACACATACACAAATAAGCTAGCATCAAACATTTTCCTGTTCAAAAGATCCTTAAGTTTCAGCAAGAAACATCCCGCAGGACACTCAACACATTTGGCTTCAGCTCCACCTGCTGGTTTATCCATAACACTGCAGGTTTTTCACACTAAAGTGAAACTCTAAGTTTCAGTTTCCAGTGAAACACAGAGTTCAGAAGGGCCTCTAATCAGGTGGAGACTATAATTACCCCATATTGTCCCCAGACCCCACAGCCTAACCAGTGGCTGAACACAAGACTACAGAAATCACAAAGTCAATGTTAGACTGAAACAATTTGTGCCATTGTGGAGTATGATGGCTCACATTAAGTCCTAAAAGTGAGTCAGAAATAAACTAGTTTAAATATAAAACGATTTTGAAGTGTATAATAAAACCTATGCTGATATCATCGCTAGATAAAGAAGTAGTCATAAAATAATGAACAACTCTTACAGAGTCTAAAGTTAATTTTACAAAATATCAGTTGCTGACAATAAAAAAAAAACAACTGAAGTTTTATGAATAACAAACGGAGGGTTTATCTATTTTGTAGGTTTTTTTTCATGAAACAATTACATTTGATTTAGACAACAAGATGACAATAAATTTATTTAGATCTATTTTTCTTGCTAATAAGTTGGTAACTGTCTATAGATCAACATCCCATATAAGAAAATGTAGACATCTTTTTGAAAAAGTTTTGTTTTTCTTTATACTAACATGAAAATAGGCATAAGATGGGTGCACTTTAAGAATGACAACAAATTCTCTGTAGTATACATTAATAAAAAATTGGGAGATGTTGTATTTTTCAAAAACTCAGCTAATATTTGTGTCTTACTTAAATAGACTGAGGGGAAAAATGTCTCTGTGTTTGAAAGGTTCTAAACACTTAACTCATGAAGTTTCTCTCTTCAGTTCAGTGAACACGGGGAACCCCTGATCTGCACCCAGTTCCAACTTACAACTATGAAGCTGCTGGGTTGGACTTTTAAAAATAAATAAAGAGGAAGCACGTAGACGGCAGTTAGGGAAAGATATGAAGCCAACAGATATGTCAAAGACAGTGAAACAATTCACAGTTAGAGGAAGAGAAAGTTTCGACTGAAACATGTCACTCAACTGTTGAGGCCCGGAAATAAAAACATAGAAGAGAAACCTTGAATTTGCCTGTTTTGAACAGGAATGTCTATTTAAAAAGCATTTAAGGTTCCGTATGTCAGGGTGGGTTTTATTTGGTTATATGTTTAAATCACGGCAATAAGTAATTCCACCTTAAATTTAATCAAACTATAAGAGTGACGTCCTCTTCCCCAAGAAGGCAGTCTTGAGTTTCTCTGAAAGTCAAAAGTAAACAGAGAGAGCAACAAGACCAACTCACACCAGCACACCCCCCACCGGGCCTGAGACAACGGGCACAGCGATGCTGGGGGCAACAGCCAGGTCACAGGGTAATCTGTGCAGTTGTTAGTGGCAAAACACCAGAGACACTGTGGAGACAACATGAAAACATCAGACCCAGAAGTTTCATTTATTACAGATCACTCACTGTCTGCCAGGTCATGATAAAACAATAAGGACTTATTAACCAGCGAGAGGTTATTCTGGGTTAGTATGGCTTGATCAGAGCTCTTTATTAATGTCATTGGAGTCAAATATCCCCTCAAAAATAAAAATAGAAAAATAAAGGAACAGAATTACATTTTAAGTAAATATTAATCTCTCTATTCCCATCAAACATAGAGGAAATAATCTTCTATGTTATCTTCTATGAACATAAGAGAAAAAGTCAGATACACCAAACGGCCAAGTGGGACATGACACACCAGGGTAGTGCAAACAAATATACTGACGAAAGGTCTTCAAAAGGAAAAGTTACTATGACAACAAGCTCATCATTTGACTAAGCAAAGACTAAGACATAAACAGAAAACTACATGTTTTATTGAAATAGTGTAAGAAAAAAAAACAGCATCATTATTAGTGGTGAGAACCCACACTTTCAATAAATCCAGAAAACATATTTCAAATATTTCACGCGAATGAAACCATTAAAGATAAGATATTATTTTAAGAGAAAGATCAAAGGACAGTAAAACCATAATTTACGAAGTGGAAAAAATATGAGGGCAAAGGTCTGGGCCTCAAAGGGAGCTAAAGCCTTATCACCCACCTTAGCATGAGGAACGCAGCTGTCACAGTTCTTGTTGATGGAACATGCTGAATGAAAGGAGATTAAAAATGAACTTGATGAGAAAAATATCATTTGCGGCAAATATTCAGTGTGAATGCACAAAACTGAAGGGGTAATCTGAAATGTGCTGAAGAAAAAGAAGAAATTAATTCAGGTTAAATCAATTTAAAAACAAGCAACAAAATTAAAATAGTAAATTGCAATTGCACTAAAACTTAACACAGTGTTAATCTAAACAAAATAAATAATTCAAACTGCAGTACTGAAGAACATTTCTGACAAAGACTTTGACACAGTTGGTTCCATAAGGACAAGAGCTGATTTTATTGTTCCAGTGTCAGAAAGGACAATAACAAGGTTAATTATTATGATTCCTTTATCTTAATAAGCTGCGTTGATATTTTTCATGACCTTTATAGCTTCAGAAGTGGAAGGGATGAGAAATGCATAATAAATTCATAAACACAGTTATTGGAAAACCCCATAATGTTGGACAGAAGACTGATTTCGCGACATCTGGAGGCAACATTAGTAAGAAGAATGCCTCAGAAAAACCCAGTATTTCACCAAAAATGACTTTCAAAAAGAAATACTAAAATGTTTAACTTGTTAGATACAACCCAGAGTGAAGAGTGTGAAGTAACCTTCAAAGAGAACGAGGTCACTGAATCACCTGAAAGCTTCTGGACAGAAGACTGATTTCGCGAGGAAAAACACCAAGTAATAAAGCTAAAACAACCAAATGACGTTTTAGACCAGACTACCAACAGAAACAGACTACCAATGTGCACACATACACGCCTTTCAGCTGTGGCGTAGCTTCTACATCCAGCTAAATATTTAGTTAATTTGCTCTGAAACGTCGCCAAATTGAAGTTAAGCTTTCATAAACATGCAATAAAAATTCAGCACGTTAAAGCTAACTTTAGAAAGAAAATGTTGAAACTTACGGGGTGGTGGCGGAGCAGTTGTTTGACATTTACCCTGGCTAACAAAGCTAACAAGCAGTAGCCCAACAACAGACAACACGAAAAAGGTCATAGTAACTCTGCCCGGTAGTAACATGGACAAAATGGACGGAAAAAAACAGACGACTGGACACGGGAGTCGTGTTTTAAAACAGTAGACTATCCGCTGGTTGACAGTGAACGACTGCTCCTCGTCTCTGCTATTTCTGTTTACTTGGACTACGTCACTTCCTGAACTGACGACACTGAAGTTAGCTTCCAATTCTGCGTGAAAGCAAAGTGTAACCTTTCTCACTTGCCACGGCACCAGTGTTGATTGTCACCTTCTTCACTAGTATTCAAGGCACTATATATATTTGTAGAATTTATTTTATGTGATCTTTTGAAAATGTATGTAAGGATATTTTTAATTTTAACATTGACGAACATTTAGTTCTAAACTAGAATAACTGCTTTAAAAGTCATGCCTGATCAAGTTAGATTACATTTATCAGCTTTAACTGTGCACTGGAGCCAAAATACTAAAGCCAAAATAAAGTGAAAATATTATTTGACCAGAAGGTGGCAGTGTTTATGCATCTACTATTAATCTGTCAGCAGGGAATTTTTATTTTATTTTATGTTTAGGTATGTAAAGACTTTTGCACATTTTCACAAGAAAATGGAGATACATCCGCAGAGGAACAACTATTCTCTAATTTATATGGGAATGTATTTCGTGGATATGAGGCAGTGAAATGCCTCAGATTTGTGCTCTGTTGAGATTTTAAAACTAAACTGAAGTAGAAAAGAAACATAATTTGTCCCTTGGAGGGGAAATTTATATGTTGTTGCAGCTGATTCACACACAATATGAAGCATGCAGATTTACAAAAGGCAAAAAATATATAAAAACAGAAATGGAAAAAAGACACTGTACAGTGAGGAAAAATTTACAACCAAAAGAAAAAAAGGTACCTTTTACTAAAAATAGAATACTATTCTCTAATAAATGTCCAACTGAATAAGCACATAAATAAATGGTAAATGTACATATATATTTGTGCATAAAAACAGAAAATTACAGCAAATAAAAAAACTATGCAAACAATAGCAGGCATGTAAACACTTACAGTTTCTTGGGTACAGTACAAAGGACCTGCTGTCAGACTCCTTTGTGCACATGTGCACCAGTGTGTCGTTGAAGGAGCTCTGCAGTTCAGCAGCAGCTTCATGCCTGGGATGGGAGACATTGTGCCTCAGTGATGTTCTTTTTGCTTGTGAATAACTTTAGCTCAGAAAATGAACTAAACACTGACGGGGGTTTAGTTCACCCTTCATGCACCCTTTATACTGACTGATGTCTGATAAAGTAGCTTTAGTTTGCACAAATGTAGTCACTGGCACAAGTAAATATAGAACAGTGGAAGGATTTGTAACTGAAAGGTTGAGAAACAGCTAAGTATAATAGATGTTCATGTTGAAAGACTTTGTAGAGATGACCAAAAAAAGTTGTCTTCTGATGTATTGCTTCATCTGTTGTACACAGAATCTCAATTCAGTTGTTTACTTTTATCTTCTCTTTTTCTCATCTCTAGCAAAGGCAAAAAAAAACACTGATCTAGTCAAATGATTTAGCTGTCATAGCCTGTTTCTGTCCTGTACCTCAGGGTAAACACAGAAACTTCTTATTTATTAGTTTGTAAGAATGTTAAAATTTGCCCAACCCAGTTGAAAAACAGAAGTTAACAATGAACAGTGTCAGCAGCTAGCTGACACAGTCAATGTGTCATACTAATACTAATTAGCATGCAATATGCTTTAAAATGTTAACACACTTATGGGTAATTATTTTATTTTATTTTTATACATTTTATTTCATTTTAAAACATCTCATCATAGATCCACAGCACCAGGATCCTTTCCCCACTTTGTGGAGAGAACGTCACATTAGCCTTATTAGTGCTGCTGTACAGGAGTTGCCAAGGTGAAAAAAACAGCAGAAACATATCATGAGTCATCGTTTTCTGATAAGAAGTTGTTTACTGCTGTCCACCAGCTTCAGGAAACGACTGCATTCTTCAATGTTTCATAAAAGGTAACATAATCTAATAAAAAAGGGGCTCTTGCTAGGTTCCAGCAGTGTGTTGCTGCTGATGCTGCTAGCTGGGTGGCAGTGAAGTAAAGGGATAAAATGCCATTGGCCAAATCACATTTTATCCCTTGCCCCTACTACTTAATCTTGTCTCACTTTCCTGGGCGGTCATGCTATGGTGAGCGTGTTCTGACTCCACATTCATTCTGGGATGGAGGGAGAAGTTATGAATGTAAAACAGCCTTTAGAAGGGACATTTTTCAAGGAAACAACACAATGAAAGGAAATAATTCAGAGCATTCATCTGTTTTCTGTACGTACTTGCTTGATGTTGTTCTAATTGAAGGAGGGGGACAGACGGTACTTGGGGTGGGGTGAGTGGTAAATGAGAATGAAGGATCTCTGGTAGCAGTCAGTCTTACAGTGAATTTGAAGAAGCCTCTGACTGAGGACTATTGCTGCACAAACATTTCACAGCTGTCAGAAACAGCTCAGTTTAAACATGCTAAACATGCTGTGAAGTATTATATGTTTGCCATAGGTGCCATTACCCCCCCTAGAGTTTAGCAGCGATGACCCGAGCAGAGTATAAACATTGTGCCAGCTTGATTCTGCTCTGAATGTACATGTGTCAAGCAGAAACCAAACTTAACCCAACTTCCCTTTCCCTGCTGCAGAAAAGCTCCTGATGGCATGATGCTGCCACTATTATATGTATTGTATTCTCAGTATGCAGGCAGTTGAGATCATGAGCACCTTCTTCCAACAGAGCCATAATGCTAGCTGTGATGCTAAAGGCCTCATATCTATCTATCTATCTATCTATCTATCTATCTATCTATCTATCTATCTATCTATCTATCTATCTATCTATCTATCTATCTATCTATCTATCTATCTATCTATCTATCTATCTATCTATCTATCTATCTATCTATCTATCTATCTATCTATCTATCTATCTATCTATCTATCTATCTATCTATCTATCTATCTATCTATCTATAGATATAGATATATAGAGATATAGATACAGTACATATAATGTTTCATTATCCAGTCCTTCTCCAGTAACTATCTTACTGAATGAGAGACCAGTCATTTATTTGTTAGAAAGCAGATTTTCTCAACTGGACATAGGAAGCACCAGTTTCCCTCTATGATTTTACACAACTGTTTAACATTTTCACAGTTCTGCTGTGCAAACTTACAGATTCATCTGAACTGGAATCTAGTAAGTAAATCCTCTTGTTAACTTCTAAAATATGCAGTATTGGTCTTCCATATTTATGCAGCAGTGTATATTAAAATGTAATGTAAAACAAAGTTAAGTAATTCCAGCATCTGCAACTGCTCTGCATCCATCTGTCTTTGGAGCCATTGAAACACAGACATAATCCCAGAGAAGTCTTACTCAGCAACACGTCAACCTAAATCCATAACTGATTTGTTATCTAGTTTTCCTGAGAATGGTTATCTTACAAAAAAATCAAAACAATCAAACAAAAAAATTATCAGCCAAATTCATAAGAAACTAAGAAAAAATCTTTACTTCCTTATACTGGTCACAAGGTGGCATAAGAAGTCTGCAAAAGTAAAGCAGACTTTTGTGATCATGCAGAAAAATGATCACGTGGAAACAAAGGGGCCATGTTCGCACCAGTACAATAATTTAATGTCTTAAAATTCTACTTCACTATTTTTCTTTCTTTTCCTTATTTCCTTTCAGAAATCATTGCTCAGGTTGACCTGTAGACGATGCAGAGAGAACAAAACATGCAGATTACTGGGTTCAGGTGGATATGATACACAGGGCTGATATAATATCCTTTTGCAACCAAAACTGCTAAGCTAATGGCACCCATAATTACAAAGAATAGAGACTTATCGCTATTCCTTTGCTGATCTTTGAACCACCGTTTTTAATAGACTGCCATTTTTCTCCTTTTCTTTATAATTTCCAGGCTATCAATGAGACATTTACAGTCATGGTGGGATTTTTAATAATAACGTCTTTACTGTTATTTCTTCATCTGTTTAAAGTCAAAGTCCTGCTGTGTGCAGTTTCCTTGCAGTCTGCCTCTGGATTCTCCAGCGCTGCATCATACAGCCTCTCTCCTAGTTCCCACTTTAATTAATTTTCCTTATTACATCCCTCTGTAGGGTGCCTTGTCTCATTTTAAAGTTTGTTTAAACACGTTTTAATATCTTTCAGCTCTGCTAAAGTGTGCAGCGTTCAGGAAGGACAGGGCTTCTTCACAAATCTGGAAAAAACTTCTGGAAAATTGTAAAACTGCTTAAACACTGTGTTCCTTTAAATGTACATGAAAAACCTACCTGTTTAGAATGGCTTTTGACCCATAATAAATGAAACACTAACCAACCCTTTGCTGTGTAATGATAGCATTTGGCAAAATATAATGTCTCACATGATGACTTTGTATTTTTGTGCTTTTATGATGCAAAGCCTTGTTGTTGAAATGTGCTATGCAAATAAACTTTATTGATTTACTAAGGTCTCCAAACCAATCTGGAGTATTCTGAACAGACAGTAAGCAGGAACTGACAACAGGCTGAGCTGACTGGGCACTGTGCTCCTCACTGCCCCATGCAGGTAACGGATGATTTACACTCAGTTTGTTCACATCAGTTCATTCAGTCTTGTTAAAGACAATAATCCCTTCCAGCCCTTTTCCATCCCAAACCAGTCCACTAAGAGATTACTTAGTGACAAAATCACTATGAAATCACTATCACTAATCACTACTAGATCAGAATGGAAAATATACTAAACATTGAGAAGAGGTTTAAAGTGGTGAGAGTGGACTGAACTGAATTGTGCTTCAAGATTTTTCAGAAGGGAGCATAATTCCTGATTCCATTGATAACAACAAGTCTTTCAGGTGTAGCAGCAAAGAAGCTGCAAATCATCACACCACCACTGTGTTCCACTGTAGGTACCATCTATTTCTAAAGTACTATGTTAGTTTAATTCCACTAGTAACCTTCCACCGTCTGATAGCTTCTACTTTTGTCTCGTCAGTTTGCAGAATATTTTTCTACAAAAAATTCAAAAATAAGATTTAATAAAAAAAGATTTCAGTGCTCTTTTAAAAAATGTGTGCTTTTTAAATTTTATGTGTTTAGGTTATTTATTCCATTCCTGTAGACAACAACTTTGTTTTTGGACAAATTAATTTTGCCTCACAAGAGTATCTGGACGATGACTGGATGTATGGATGTATGGATGGATGTATGGATGGATGGATGGATGGATGGATGGATGGATGAAATACAAATAGTAGTTTGTATTTCCACATGCCATCTGACATATTAATTTGCTCATCTGGAACCTGCAAATTTGACAAAAAAACAAACAAACACTTTTCTGTAATGCAGCATCTTAACAACAGTAAACTTCTGCAGTAGAACAGGTCTGCATATGAAATGTTGCCTTGCAGAGGCTAATACACAGCCACATAAAGGCACACAGAGTTGATTATAGCTTATTTTAGACCTCGGGAGTCTGCAGCAAACTTCCATATTTCCAGTCATCAGCATGCTCACCACGTGACACCTCCCCCACCTTTTTCACAATCTTTCTCACTCTCCTCCGCTTCCTTCTTTTTTCCCCTCTCTCCTGCTGTGTGTCTCCCTCTCTCCCCTTGTCCTCTGGCTCAGTGGTGTGTTTCCAAGAGATAAGACCCTTGCTCATTTCACACATGAGGAGAGTGCAGTTGGAAAAGGCTATATATGTATCCGTGTGTGTGCGCAAATATACCTGTGTTTGTGACCATGTGCGTGTATGTGTGTGTGTATGACGTTGCACGCTTATGTATGTGTTGAAAGTTGGAGAAAAAGAGAGCAAGTATGGATTCTGTCAAAGTTTTCTCCACTTGAAGCTGCCTCCTTACTCTCAGTGATTTGTCTATCTTGCAGAGCAGTCTGACAGGAGCAGAAAGCAACAGCTGCTTCCCTGTTAAAGTCCCTGTTTTCATTTCAGTGAGTTTTAAAAATACTGACCAAAGCCGAAGAGACCAATTTTGTTGTGCTGCCGATTGCAAATAAAGTCAAGATTCAAAAGGTTTTGCAAAACCACTCTGTGTTTCTGGGTAACCCAGGACCAGAAACCTGGTGGAGGATCAACACCAGCAGGGCGTCAGCCAGGAAGCAAAGTCGGCAAGGTTAAAAAACAGAAACAGGAAAACAAGATTAAAAGCATTGAGCTTTGCTTGAGGCTCAGCGAGGTCAAGTGAATGCACAAAGTTGCTAAATGCTGTCAAGTGCTAATAAGCCAAAAAAAAAAAAAAAAAATAAAACTAACAAAAAGCAAAACAGAAGCTAATATAATTGGGTTCTGCTTAAATGAATCCCTCAGGTCGTTGCATGCCACCCACAAATATTGCCATGATGTTGCATGTGTGTTGATATGCTGAGAGAAAATGAGAATCTGCTTTGGTTTCTACAGAGAGAGTCAAGTTGGCAATAAACACGGAGGTTAACTTAGTGACATTCGTTCTGGATGTTAGTGACAGATATGTAGACCTGCAGCATGAGCCCCACAACATCCACATGTATAAGGTCATGCATATGTATGGAGTTAAGCACAATTCCTTAATATAAATTTGCATATGCAGATACATGTAGTGGCTGTATAACAAAGTCAAATACACAGAATGTGAAATAAATGTAAAATTCAAAGGAGTCGATTTTATACTTTAACTTCCCACACCTCTCTAACTGAGGTGCATAAAAACAAAAACTACCAAAATAATACAGAAATGCAGACATGTATTGTATGTAAGCATTTGGCATCTCTTCATTAAAACGGAATGTAAACACAGGAAGCTACAGGGAGGTAATATTTTTATATGCTGTATGTCTGTGAAGAACAAAGATAATTTTTCCTCATCACTTCCTGAGCTAAATGTTTCAGGAATAAGAATACCTCAACAATTATTTTCTGCAAAGCAAAACTAAAAAATTAAAAGACAAACACCAAAATCTTGCTTGTAATGTAAGCCATTTGTCACATTTGTGTTCTTTGTTTTCAGGAGGAATTAGGGTTTCGACTGAAAACCACTCAGAGTGATTCTGTGAAATAAAATGACACAAATGATTTATCTTTTTAATCTTTGTTTTCTCCGTTCTACAAGAACGACATCTGCATGACATAACATGTTTTAAACTCAGCTGTTTACACTGCTTTTGTTAACTGCAGCAGAGACTATGCAATGCAGCTGAGCAATAACTTCACAGTTTACTTTGTTCCTCCTTCTGGCTTCTGTGGGTATAGTTTGGCAGGAGAACAGGTGTTCATTCTGGTGCTCATTTGCACAATCTGTTTGGCCCCTGAAGAGCAGAGAGGAGGCATCACTTTTAGGGAACTCTTGGACAGCTTAGAGAAACCCACCTGGCTCGTTCGTCAGAGAGCACACTAATCCTGGATCAGACTCTGATGTGTTGGACATCAGACACTGACCTGGAGCCGTAGTCTTCGAAACATTTGACCAGATCCAGAACATTATAATAAATGAGGCAGTCCATTGTGTTGTAGTGCACACCAACACTTCCGATTTGACCTTCTAAGTCATCAAAGAACTGCTTTTCCACAGGACACTTCAAAATGTCCTGCCAGACCAGCTGTCCACCAACATGGCGTCCCGGGACGCCCCAAGTATTTGAAAAATACAGTATGACCTTGTATAGTGTTAGCTCACAAAGCTTTTTCTGAGTATGTACCTGAATTTCATTCTGCTAATTTAGGAATGTAAGTCTCTGTAATTAATTCATGATGTAAATGCCTTATACTTGCCAATAATGTGTCAAACCTCTGGTGTGAGCCTGTTGTCCTTTTTAATGAATAAATTGGATGTTATTTACATAAATAAATAATGGTGTGAAAACAGCCTCAGTTATATATTAATATGGTTGACATGATGGATTGGTAGATATTAAAGGTTCTAATTGAAGCCACAGTCCACAGATGTTCTAATATTTTGGTTCTGATATTTGGCTCTGATTTTTTCTGCCTCATTAGTGGTAGAGGCAGAAATGGTTAACAGAGGTATCTGCTGTGGTCCTAAACAAAACCAAAACATCACAAACATTAAGTAATCTCTCATTCAGACAATCAAGCAGCTACAATAATTCAGCAGGAAATATCTTGAAGGGTAATTCAATAATCAAGAATTCTGTAAGGGTGCTGAAATATTGAGTTTCTATAAAACAAGGCTAAAAGCAAATGTCTTCAGAGTTTTCTGGTGACTCAATGTAACTGGAACATTGATCAACATATTTTATATATATTTGAAGATTATTTGAATGATGGCATTTGATAAAATGTAATTGCTTGTTTCAAAACTAGTTAATATATTCTGTTTCCATGATGTAAAATAATTTGAAGTGCCTTGTTGCTGAAATGTGCAGTACTAGTAAATTTGACTTCACAGAAAATGTATTTTGGGCCATTTGCAGATGTTACATTGATGCGCCATTTGGCTAAACTAAATTCGTATAAGTCACACCAAACCACTTCACCTGGTCTGACTCCCACTGGTGAACAAAACCATCAACCAGTAGGCACTTGGAGTTAGGTGCCTTTGATCACAGAACTTTGACCCGTGGCATTGGAGAAAGCTGAAACTGAATTCAACACTTCCCATAGGAAGAAAGCTACACCTGCCATTAAGCCAGAATTTCTTTAAAAACCGTAAACATGCATGTCAGTTTGACATCCAGTGTTTGCAGGACAGGGAGATCTGTTTAAATGTCCAATTTAAAATTTAGAAGTCAACAGTAAAGAAAACCAAGCAGAAAAGCTTAGTTAAGCCAATTAGGTACTTAGAACATAAAACAAAGGGCAGACAACTTCAGCTGAATGCAGTGTATGAGTCAGACTTGAGGGAACTTTCCAGCAGGTAGAGCTGTCACTGGTGGGTGGACACTGGGTCTCAGTAAAGATCTCACACTTAGTGAAGATGAAGTCTTCTTATTCATTGCCATGGCAAAATATAGCAATCCAATGCGGTGCTATTTTAGGAAGTGTCAACATAGTGCCTTATCCCTCTAAGCTTTGGTATCTTAGCAATCAGACACCCACAGTGAGTTATATTCAAACTATATGGTTAATATCAAATAACACTTTTGTGCAGTTCAGTGCCAAATGTAAATGCTACTGTGTCTCCTCTGAGGTTTCTGTCATTTATGGAATGTATGGAAATGATTTCCCAGACCTGCAGTAAGAGGCTTTATGTACATTCCACATATCTAATAATCATTGCAACTTTAATCCTTGCTACTTTTCTGAAGCTTTTACTGCATTTTCTGAGATTTATTCAATTAATTTAACTGTTCTTGTTTAAATGATCCATTTGAAGTTAAAGTGCTATAGTCGGCATGCAGAAATTGTGTGAATTACTCAGAACTTAATATGTATTGTAATATTTCATGTATTTCAACTTGAAGGACCAGATCTTATGAAACTGTATTATTTTTGTTGGCATTCTGTTATGGGACAACAACAGATTTCTGGTCAGAAAGGTTTGGCTTTTTTTTTTTTATCATCTTCAAGTAAAGGAAAATAGCAGTATGCTACTATTCACTGTGTTGAATAAAAGATGTGTTTAGTACGTTAATATGTTAACAGCCTCTGGGATTGTTGTCATTATCAATTAGTATTTTTGGATCAACTGACATACACAATATGTGTACTTTAGAATGAATAGGATGCACCTAGAATTTTTACAAATGAACCAAACAAGCTCTTTAGGCATGCATCTAAGTTCCTTTTTTACTCTGATAATATTAACCAGTTTCCAGAAAACTTTAATGCATCCAAAAACCTGAGTCCGAGCTGCAACAGAAATTGTAGCAGCTGAAAGAGGTTTTACTTTCAATAAAATCGTTATAATTTACTGGTTTTGATGGGTTCTCCATGGCATTCATTAGAGGATCCATATTGTCCCCTTCCTGCCTGAGTAATTTTTTGCCAAAAGTGATTTTAATAACAAAAACAAACAAACAAATAAAACAAAATAAAAGAATAAAATAAAAATCACCTCTTTTTTGCCAGAAGATGAATTGGGTAAAAAAATAAAATCACTTTTGGTTAAACAAATTAATTAGGCCATAATCTTTGGAAGATGCCAATGAGAAACTGGCTCTACTGCTGTTTTTTTTAAGGAATCATTGAAACATGGCTTTGTCTCCCTTAGAAACTCAGTCAATCTTCTATTTTATCACTGTGTAAAGAAGGAAATGATCCTGCCTGCTGTAGCTCCTATAGAGCCATAAGTCTTTTCAATGTAGGTGTTAAGATTTTGTTTAAGGTGTTAGTGTCTCTTTCGTTATTGTCAACCCTTCCTTTTTCTCTGTCACATATAGGGAACCTGGTTGTAAAACCAGGGTTTGCCATTGTAAAAAACATTTATTGTTTCTGTTTCTTCCAGCTGTATTCTAGCAATGCTAAATGTTGTCTATTTAGCACGTTTAGCTTTTTGTTAGTGAGGACTGTTAGCTGATGAAGTGTGGTGTATGGTAGCATAATCTTCACATAAACCTTTTAGCTCCTCTGAAGAGTACTGTGGACCTTTTTTCTGTAAGCAGGAAGGTTGGGATGCCCTGTCTGCTAAACTGGTCTGTCAGTGATAGTATGACTGCACACATCTTAAAGTTCATCCGCTTTTATAAATTTTGAAGGTTCATTGAATCTGCAGCTACTTGGGAGAAACCATCTTCTCTGACTATTTGCATCTAAGACACTTGATACTCAGGAATTTCTATGGATTTAGCAAGTGTCAGATCCTCACCTCGATAAAGGAGTCCTACTGTTTTTTAAGAACTCCTGAAATAATGGCATTGACTACATTATCTATGTTAGCATACTCAGTTCATTATCAACAGCCTTAAATCCTTTACAAAACAGTCAAAACTCTCATGTGATTGATATCAACCCCCTGCAAAGATGACACAGCTAATTCATCTTTAAAATGTTCAGTTTTTATTGCGCAATAGCCTGCCCCGCCCTAAACCTTGCAACTCCTGTGGGCAGACTACTGACCAGCTCTCCGTCTAACGAGTCCGGAAAGTCTCTAAAACCTGGGTATCACCCTGTGGAAGGACTGCCAGAGACAATGTGTCTGAGCTGGTGTCGAGAAAGATTCGTCTTGCTCTAACTACCTACAATCCAGAAGTTATGACCCTTTTCAGTTAAGAAGCAATCAGTTGAGTAGCCCTCACAATTGGATAACTCCAATAACCACTTCTGTTAACGGTAGCCCTCTCTCTAATAATAACGAGCACTTGTTAATGACTACATTAGTTTAGCGACTTTGTAAGCCCCGGGGTCATTATTTTTAAAACTACTAAAGGAAAGTCTGAAGCCACCACATTACTAGAATCACGTACATGGATTTTACATTAAGTAGAGAACAAAAACCAATAGATGACTCAATTATTTCAATGTCACAAACCTCATTAGAATTTTATATAATATTTATTAAAATGAGCAAGGCTAAATGACAACAAGATTAATTATCAATGATTATGCGCATTTAAGAACAAAAATCAATTTGAATAAAATCAACATAAACTTTCCCTGAACTGTGTCATCAATTTACTAATCAAGGCTTTGGGATACAGGCAGGCTCAGACCCAGATTATGAAGGATCTCGGCAACAGAAGGCTTTAGTGTCCTTGGACAGAGTCTTGTCTTAGCATGACAGGTCCTCTTTTGAATAGAAACAAAGCAGAGCTGGTTGTTGTCTTCCAAATGTACAGATCTTCATCACTCTTGTGACCTTTGTCTAATCTGCAAGTGGGCCTCCGCAATTTTGAGATCTTTTGGGCTGAGTGTAGAGCCACGATCAAATCAGGAGCCAGAGTTGAGGGGCAATGGATCCCATCTCCCTTTTGGCGGTGTGAAGACTTGCCATCCCTCTGGTTCCAGGGCACGGCTTTCTGCTGGTCCTCTGGTCTGCTTCAGTCAGCTCGACACACCGGAGACGAAGAACAAAGCTCCTCTTTTCCTTCGAGTTTTTGTACTCTCTCTCCTCATTGTTATGTATTGGGAGATGGAGTAAGTGACCTCTCAAGCATTCGATAACCTCATGGAAAGTCCCATGCCTTCCCATATTCGGTCAACATTCTGTCCATTTCTGCTTTGTGTGTGTGTGTGTGTGTGTGCGTGGGTGTGTGTGTGTGTGTGTGTGTGTGTGTGTGTGTGTGTGTGTGTATGCGTGTGTGTGTTTTACATATTTGTTAAAACTGTCACCGAGTTGTGACAGCATGTTATGAGACAGATCATCTGTGAAAAGACTGAGCTATAAATTACAACATAGAAACCAAAACAAAGTGCAATATGTAACTGAAAGTGGTATCTTTAATGTGACCAGTTGGGGGAACAGACGTCTTGTTTTTGTGTCAACAGGGAAGAGAGAGGATTATTCTTCTGTATCCTGGCCAACAATGATCACAAAACAGGAATAAAGGTAGGAATCAAATTGACCAATAATATACAGTAGGTACAGTACAACACAAAAACATTCTCTAAGAAGAAATGTGATTTAGGTTTATATTCAAACAGATTAAAAAAACAGCGAATCAGCAGAAGAAAAGCAGTGAAACACAAACACATTAAGCACAAATTAAGCAGTGGAGATGTATGGGCTGAAGATCTGTAATTTTCCACTCTTTACAAATGGAAAGGGTCATTACAGTTGTCTCTCAGATAAGCTTCAGGCTACTTGTAAGGATGATATATTTTAGCATTCAATTAATTCCATATCACAGAATGCATACATTATGAATTGTACAAAATATTTATAGCAATCTTCCAGTTACATTCCTTCGTCTCCAGGCTGATATTGTATTTGAGCTCTTACAGACTTCTCATTGAAGACTTCAGAGATAAATGAGACTGTGATGCTACGTATGCAAGCTTCCATCGTTAGCTGACAACAATAACATTTTGCGGTCAACACTGCCAAAATAATTGTGAATTATTATTATTTAGATTTTCTATATTTCGCAATTTAATTAAAATGCGAAACAGTAGGTGCCTGCAGTTCTTATGTTAGCAACTTGAAACACTTTGAGTCTCTTGAATATTTAATTAAGGCTTCAAAAACACAGAACCTGTCTTAAGCTAACCATCCTCAAGACACCATGGGTAATATGAGATACCACTGATAGATTATAGGCAAATTAATCCAAATTAAAATTGCAGACAGGATTTCAACAGAGGATGGTAAGTCAAAGTGATTTTCATCTTTTCTTGTTAGCTGTGTTTACTGTAGTCATTTTACCAAGACCTGCATGGCTCCTTGAACCTGTTGGCATTTCTCAGTACTTGTCTTCATGATTTTGTATGACTTTGCAATTCAGGACTTCTGACTTGGTCTGCTCCTTATTGGTAGATGAATAACACATTTGTATGACACAGGTCAAATAAGAGAATCTAAAAGAATGGTCTGTTTGGCGGAAACTGAGAAGTGATTATACGACTCGATGGCTGGCAGTGTGGCCGAGAAATCAGTTTACCACAGACCTGCTGCTAACTAAGTGGTTAATAACTAGAGGTTAAGAGCTCTGCCTTATTTTGATCTTCAGAAGGATGCAGTTACACTAATGACAATGACTTGGTTCATTTATTTATGTATCGATGGTGACAGTGGGTGGGGGTTTTTGGAACTTCTGTACTGGCTGTGAACTGTGAAAGTCAATGTTCAAATTAGTAATTACCTCTGGCCAGTACTTAATTGGTTTTAGTCTTTCTCAAGAACCATGGTGCTGGTTTTGCAGGACCCCAACACAGCCTTAAACACTGTTGACCATGACAAATTACTGAAACGACTGTAGAGTTGGGTAGGACCTTCTGGTCTAGTTTTTAATTTTTTCAAACTCTTTCATAAAGAAGATGTCTTTGTTTCAGTAGGTAACTTCTTAAACAAAGCAGAAGTCACATACAGAGTCCTAGAATGACATAAGAATGACTACATTACTCCAATGCTTGGATGTGCCTTAACTTTCCCTAGATGAACAGAAAGAAAACCAAAATAATTATTGTTGGTTCTCAAGAGGAATGATCTAGAGTTAGCACACAGCTTCAGCTGGTTTCTGGCGACCAGGCTCGCCAGAAACCAGCGACCAGGCTCGAAATCTTAGTGTAAAAATGGACTCAGACCTGAACCTTCAGAGACACATGAGAACACTTACAAAGTTGTCCTTCTATTACCTTATTACCTGAAGAAAATTTCCAGGATTAGAGGACTAATGTCTCAGCAAGATCTAGAGAAATTCATCCATGTGTTTATCTTTAGTCACATTGTTTACTGCAACAGTGCCTTCTCAGGTCTACCTAAAAAAATCAAATCTCCAGCTACAGCTGATCAAGAATGCTGTTGCTGGTATTCTCACTAAATACCAGCAACATAAATATCAGTAAGATAGAAGAAATCATCCAGTTCAAAAGTCAATACACTGGCTCTCTGTGGTTTCATTACATAGACTATTACAGTTCCTAGTTTATAAATCACTGAACGGTTTAGCACCACCATCAAAGATCTGCTGTCATCAACCTTCCAGACCTCTCAGGTCTTCTGGTTCTGGTTCTGCTCTGCATCCCCAAAACCAACCATAGACAAGCAGCATTCAGCTTCTATGCACCACAAATCTGGAACAAATTTCCAGAAAACAGCAAGACCGCTGAAACACTGAGTTCCTTTGAACCAAGATTAAAAACCTAGCTGTTACAGCTTCCTGGAACTGAAACATTAATCAGTATACCTGATGTATGTTTGCTTCATGATTGTGATAATGGCATTTGACAAAATGTAATGTTTATTGCTTGTTTAGTAATTGGTCACTGTATTGTGTTTTTATTGTGCAAATCACTTTGAACTGCCTTGCTGTTGAAAGATGCTAATGGACAAATAAACTTGACTTCACTTGACCTTTGGCAGAGTTGTAAATGTGATGATGTGGTGTTAATGTCTTTTACAACAGAGGAGCAACACAAACTCCACATCTTGTACTTTTACAGTGTGTCTTCTGTGGCTGTCAGAAAATAATTAAAGAGAAATTGAATTACATTAAATGATATCCATAAATCATGTTGTTACTTTGTCAGTGATTTACAAAAGCAACACGCCAACAATCAATTGCCTAATTATCTGAAAATGACCTGGTTAATGATGCTTTCCCAGGGCTGATCAGTTGACCTGTTACTAAGATGTTGCTCACAATATATTTAATTAAACTGCTCAAACTGCTTTACATCACTCAGCATGGTGATGCTTCATTAAAAAAAGTCATGTAATTTGGTTGCTTAGGGTGTGTCATATTATACACAAAAGCTGTGCACAAGGTTAACAGAAGGTTTTCCAGAAGACTCAACTATGTGCACAGAGGGCTTCTGCCTCTCTCTCACAGTACTGCAACTGTTAAACATTTTTAGTGTTCGGTTGTTTTGTTTTCACATTTGAGTGTTATAATGTGTTGTTTGAAGTAGCTGTTTTTTCATTGATTGTCTTGGTTAGCCTTTGTGTATAAATCCCTGTGTATTCATTGTGAGGTCAGTTCTTGATTGTTATACTGAGGTTGGTTTGCCTTTGTTGTTATGTTATTTTGGTCCCATTTTTTTTTATTCTTGAAATTTGATTTTGATGGCTTTCTAGAGAATATTTTTTATACCTTTGCCTTTGTACCCTAGTGGTTGACAGAGACCTAAAAAAGAACCCTACAAAATAAAATATATTGACCTAAATATGTGTTTTTGTTTTGCTTTTTTATTATTATTATTTACAATAAAATGAATTCATGCAGTTTGTCACTTACAGTTACCCCCACAATAAACCTTAATGCTTAGACTGAAGGCAATTGAAAATCAAGTTACTTTCTGTAAGCACCTCTACATCATCTATTGCTGCTGCCTTTTGTTGAAATGGATTGAATAGATTTATGGTGCCTTGAAATTACATTTGTTGTGAATTGGGGCTATGTAAGCTGAACTGAATTGAAATACTTAAGCATTTCGGATCATCTGCTGGATGACTGAGAATCTACGTCAGTGGACCCAAACAATACTTTTCATAGAAATGAAAGTACTGAAATTTGTGTAAATTAAAGGCTCTTTACAAAACAGTTATTTCTGCTTCTGCTTCTACAGTGTGACTCATTTCTGCTGCTGTAGCTTCTCATTGTGAGAGACTTTTCAATTATCTGTTATCTGTAATTTGGGTTTTAAACTGCACAGCTTCCTTTTTATTTATTTTTCTTGTTTCTTTAATCTAACAGCCATTGATTTTACTGAAGTAATTTCTCTTCAGCTGTCCAAAATGGCAACAAACAAGGAAAGCTACCTCTGATGGGCCAAAATAACCATGGCCTGTGTCCTGAAAATATTGAGTTTGATCATTTTGCCTTGTTATAGAGTCAAATAAGTGGATCCCACTTTAAATGAATGTCAAAGTTCATTTTTCAGAACCAATCATGATTCTTTTCTGTCATCAAGGTGGTAGCCAAGGATTCTTTGTTCTTCTGGACAGCTTGAGTGTTAGCCACAACAAAATAAACTTAATTCTGGAGTTTGCCACACATTCATCTGTGCTTGTTTTTTCTGGTCCCTTTTTCACTTTATTTTTGTACTTTTTTCTAGAAATTAAAGGTTGCTAGATGCAGGAAATGTGGGTCTAGTAGAGCCTACTTTTAATATTTTGTGTAATAAAATGAGAGAAGAACATATACAAAGTGACATGTTACTTTATAGACTGAATGAATGTGTCTGAACAGCTTAATAAAATGAGATATGACTGTTACAACTGTTAATACAGACTCCAGGCTCAGAGCAGTCAATATGGGATTTACTCACAGCTGAAAAACAAAAATTACAATTTTTCAGGTTTAAAGTGGCCCACTAACCCTCTGACAAACTGACTTTAAGATTTGCCACTCTCTTATCTTTCCACACTCCTGCTGTTGGTCTTGATGGAGGGCATTGTGATGGGAGCCTGGTGTTCTTGCTGGATGGATGCAATGTCTAGCTGCTTCTACAAGGCTTGTGAAGCTGCTCCACAGCACCTCAGCTGTCTATGCCCAGAACTCTTTCTGACCTCCTGTGATACTACAGTTTTTTTTAGGTTAACAATATGTTCACACACATGCCCCCCAACACAAAGATCTCTGTGACAGTGGATGTTTTGACAGTGATCCTGTCCAAGACAGTGACAAGAGACCACAGTCCTTTGATAGTAAAGCAGTGGTGAGATAAATATTGTGTACAATCAAGCATAATTTCCATTCACGTTGGACTTAAAAACAACATGAATACTGGTGTTAAGCCATGTTTTACCCACCTGTTCTGCCCTGACTCAGACAGTGTTATATGGCCACAGCACTAACCTCACAGTCCATCAAAGTGCACCTTATATATTAGATCAGTGTTTCCCAATTCTGGTCTTCAGGGCACACTGCCCTGTATGTTTTAGATGTTTCCTTCTTTGTGTACCAACCCAGGTAATTTCAGTTGACTGCTGAACTGCAATCAGCTGAATCAGATGTATTAATCCTCTAATGCATACGTGGGTCCTTTTTGAACTGGTGAGGTCATCTTTTTGCAATGTCTTTGTAAAGAAATGTTTTCTTCATTTCATATTCCAGGTATTCCTCAAAAAACATATTACTGACAAAATGCAGTAATTTTGCATTTTATCCATTTAATTTTTATCCATTTTAAGAAATAGCATGTTTTATATTACTGGCTCATTCTTCCGTGAGTGGGTCAAAAATGACACACATTCATTTCCTATGGAATTTAATGGGAATCAAATTAAGAAATTAACTAAGAAATCATGATCAGACATAAATTTGTTATAAAAGTATTACTGATGAAACTTTAAAACTTAAAGTTAACTTTATGTTAATAAAGCTAAAAGCTAATGTCAAGTTGTCATAATGAAGACATTTTGAATAATGTCAACTTTGTATTAAAAGTGTCATAATTTACCGAATGACACTTTATGACAACAGTCCTAAATAGTCATGTAGACTTACTCATATTCATAATAGGTGTTATTCATATTTATGACGGTGTCACAACAGTCTCATTCACAACTCGTCAAATAAAGAGTTACCCATTATTTTAAATCAAAATGACAAAAGTAGCATAAAAGCACATTGATTGAACCCCGGGTCAAAAAACAAAAAAAACAGTCACGGAAGACTGTATAGTCAGTCACTCACTCACGCATCAGAGGATTAAAGCAAGGTAACGTCTAAAATGGTCAGGGCAGTGGACCTTGACAACCACGGTTGGGAAACACTGTGGAAAACCTTCAAATGTTAATAACCACCAACCTGTTCATGATGAATTCTGTCTGTTGGCAAATGATCGCTGGAGATATTCACCAGGCTGCCAAACGAAATGTGTGGATCAAACAAAATATGCAACAGCCTGGAGAAAACTGCTGCCTAGGGGTCAGTAAGACAGTGTCACACAGTTTTCATTCCTGAGATGCTCTCCTTATCTCAAATACCAGAGAAAAGATGTACCACCACCAGACTTCTCATTTCACAACTTTTCCATCTTTTTTTTTTTTCCTCCGAAGAGTTTTTGTGGCGCTAGTGGCTCACATTTTTGACAGTAGACTGACAGGAAAGAGGGCGAGAAGAGGGGGGAAGACATGCGGCAAAGGTCGCCGGGCCCAGGAGTCGAACCCACGACAACAAGGACTGAGGCCTCCAAACGTGGGGCATGCTAACCCCTGCGCCACCACAGCACGCCCCACATCTTTTCCATCTTAATGGGATTGCTCTAGAAATAGTCTCAGACCATGGTCATTGGAGCACAGTCTGAATTCTCATCTCATTTTGTCAGCGACAGCAGTAAGACAGTTTGTCCTGTAACTAGTGGGTAGATGGTTGTATCCTTGGGCAAGACACTTCAGCCCCCTTCCCTGCAGTTGGTGGTGAGAAGGACTGATGAGAGCCTTGTTTCTGTCAGGCTGCTCTGGCAACAATCCTGAAGCCTGCTACATCTAGCATGTGAATGTGTGTCAATGGGAATGACTGATTCCTCTGCAAAGTATCTTTGAGAGTCCAGAAAAGTGCTTTATAAAATCTGATGTCATTTCATTTAATAGTTTTCACCTTTATTCTAACAGTCTGAGAAGATTCAGCAGGTGGAGGATTCAACCACCTATGAAAGATAAAAGTTGTAATGTCAGCACAGTTCTACTACCAGTTATATGATAAAGCTCCATTGCATAGTTATAATTTAGCTCATTATATAGAATTTCTAATGCTGTAAAATTATTGTATTTTCATTATATCATTGCTACAAGATAATTCTGTAAAACATCTGACAAAATGAGAATGCTCTGTAGAAAATAAAGGAATAGATTACTATTTCAGTAGTTGATGTATTTTAATGATTTAGATAAAGTTATGAACTCCCCTTAGAATTTAATAATGAGCCCTAAAGCATGCTTAAATGATACTGTCCTTTATTTGATCATCATGTGTCCTCTTTGTGAATACTGCCAATCACATCCCAGCCAGATGCACATCTTCCAATCCCAGTAAGGAATAAGCCAGTGTGATCCTCCCCCTAAGGGTAGGGGCAGGATCACACTGGCTTAAAGCCAGTTTATTAATTTGTTTTTTAATTGAATTTCTCCTGCTATTTCTTCGCTTAGTTAATCCCTGCGCTGGCCTCTAGACAGATGATTGGCGTGTAATTAGCGGCTGCTGCCGTGTGCACTTCCTTGTGCTTCTCTTCTCTGAAAAAAGTAAAATCTTTGGCCCATCTCTCCTCTCCATATCGGCCCCACAACTTCTGCCTTCCCTGAATCTAACCAACATCTAAAGAAACATCAGTCACATTTTTTTTTCAAGTGGAAGATTTTTTTTATAGGATTAAAGAAAAAGAAGGGTAATATATATATATATATATATATATATATATATATATATATATATATATATATATATATATATATATATATATATATAATTTATTTTATAATCTTTTTTTGTGCTTACTGTCTTGAAATTGGCATCAGAACAGCAGCTGAGTTAAACTCCTCTTTTCTTTGACAACACATGTTAATAAAACAGCCAGCAGATAACAGTAATTACCTCTTAGTGGCTTCTGCTTCTCACTAGGGAACGCACGGCGAGACTGAGGTCTGCCTCTCCATGAGTCTGTACATCTAAAAGATTAATTTGGTTTTTAATTAGAGCACACCCTGAGTGATGCACCAAATGTGCTCTTCCCTCAGTCTCGCCCCAACCCTTCTTTCTTCTCTGTCATATTAGCATAAGTAATTAGAGACTTCTGTTTGCATGCGTGGTCCCGCAGTTTAAATTGAACATGTTGATCTCTTTTGATTCTTCCATAGTTTGAGGCTGCCTGACATGTACAATTAAGATAACATAGTAGAGGGTACGGGGGGTAGTGGGTTGGTGAGTGTGGTGGTGAGGGGTGGAAAACCTCCAACAGCCACTCCAAAAGTGTTATCTCTCATTATGTTGAACACTCTCCGAAGCTCTGCAGAGATTTAAGAGGTAAAGAGTGGAGCAAATGCATGCTAAAGCTGGAGTGCTGGCTGCAGCACTTCAGCATCAAGGCCTGGAGCCAACCATCAGCAGGTCGGCTCAGGCCTTTGATTGACTTTGATTTGAAAAAAAAAAAAAACTGAAAAATTAAGCATCTGTAAGATTATTTATCTGAATAAAGAGGAAGTGATCAGCTTTGGAAGTGCATGAGTTGTTGCATAACGTTTTTTTAGTTATTGAATTTGTTCAGGTTCGGTAGATCATCCTAATGGGCAAAAGGCATTACAACTGTTGTCCATTTTGGTGAATTTCTTATTTTAATTATTCTTTCGTAACCTTTGTTTACACATGTCAGTCTCACTGAGACATTAGGTTTTAATTAAAGAGTGACTTGTTTAAAACATAATACAATATAAAACAGAGTTTGATGCCAATTAACATTATCTAGTAATGAAATACATAACAGTTCAGAAGTGACTGGAATGGGACATGTTGTCCATAAGAGGAACAGTTTTAGAGATCTCATTGCTGCTGCTACACATGGATTTCCTCACTCTGGGATGATAAGGGATATTTAAATTATATTCTGAAGACTGTAAAATATCGGTTGAGTGTAAAGCCAGGAGTAGGTAATGAAGCACATCTGGCATAATCAACAGCTCATTCAGTTAATTCTTACATATCATTTGCATTTTATTTGTCACTGTTTTGTTTTCCAAAGTTCTGCCACATAAATAATGAAATGGAGGCGTCTTTATGTTGGAAACTTCAGATAAATTTGAGGTTTATTCAAATATATTTATTCAAATCTGAATATGCACAGTGTGGTGATTGGTGTTAAGATCCAAGATTGTTTGAGTTTTGTTTTTGGTTTTGTCATTTTTTGTGCGCCTTAGTTTTTTTTTTTTTTGTCGTTTTCCTTTTTCGGGTTGGGTTGGTTATTTCTTGTCACTAGTTATTCTTTGTCACTCCAGTGTAATTATGTTCCTTTACTCTGGTTATTCTTTAGTGTTATATTTATTTCCTGTTCCCCTGTATTCTCCCTTGGCCCCTGTGCCACTTTCCCCCTTTCCCCTCAGTCTGTCTCCTGCTCCTTCCATTCATAACTTCAACCTGTTTATTCATCATCAACACAGCTCTTTTGTTCAGCATTCAACCTCTACTATTTAAGCACTTCATTTTTGCTTCCTACTCACTGGATCCTCCTGTCTCTTCCTCATTTCTCCCTGTGTTCTCTTTGTGTCCGCTTGCTGGTTTCTTTCTTGTGTATTTTAGTTTTTTTGTTCTAACTTCCTGTTTTGCCATTGAATTTTATAAGTTTTTGTTCTTATATGTTCATTAAATCCATTATCATCTACTGAACGCCTCCATCATCTGCATTTGGGTCCACCTACCAAAACATCATAAAAATAGGTTCACTTTTATTCTGTTCCATAGGCTCGTATTCCAGAAATAGTGGGTTCAATTGCAGCTTTCCCATGTCAACACACCTCTGTGCTAAATGTTGTCTGCATTAGAGTATGAACGGTGAGGCTCGAGAGTAAAGTGGTCAGTGTGATTTGAAAAGGGCAAAAATTAATTCTGGTAATCACTTGGAGAGTCCAGATGACAAATCATCCAAATACAGGCTGGTTTTTACAGACCACATATGTTATAAAACAGCTGAATAAATAACAACACCTCTGCAGTTTGAGACTGCAGTAGTAAGCCTGAAAAAAAGAAAAACCCTCTAAATCTTTTGCTAACCTGTTCAGATCAAAACTTTGTTTCATTTTAATTAAACTTGTTCCCCATTAGGTTTGTTTTAGAAGTAACACAACAGCAGCATTTTATTTAGTGAAAGCACCAGCTGAATGTGGTTGTGTGTGTGTGCATGCGCGTGCGTGCGCATGCCCCACCTTTGCTGATCGCTGCTGATCGATCGAGGGCGGTGAGAGAAAGGACAGGACCAGTGGTGTATTGAGGCTGAGGCTTTTGTGAGCTTAGCAGCGGTAGGCGTTCGGCATAAAAGTGAAAAAAAGGGGACTGGGCCATTAAACAGCAACCAGAGGAGTGTCTGCATGTAATGGCTATTGAACAGGTTCGCTCAAAACGAGAGGTAATCAAAGACGAGTGCAATTACACACTCCTCCGTGCTTTTCCAAAGCCAGTCCATTGTGCTCTGAGCTCTCCATATGTAATGACACAGGTAAAGAATCAAGTGGAGCCGAGGGTGAAAAGTGGCCAAGCAGGGATGTAATTATGCACCAATTACAGGGTGACGCTTGCAGTTTAGCCTGACAACAAGAATGAATGCAAGGAAAAATAAAAACGTTAAATAAAAATGAAATCAGAAGTTAAATGTGATGTTGAAGGGTGATATAAAAGAATTCCATCATTGTCAGTCTTTGAATTATTATTACTAATACACATGCTCCCATTCGACTGAAGCAGTCTTGATAATCAAAAGGCCAAGAAATAAAAACAATTTCATCTCCTCACAAATCCCAGGGCAACGTTCAGAAAGAGTAAACACGCTGGATTAAAGTCTGGCTTCATGACTGCCTGGAAGAGCTGATGACAAAGTTTTTCCATCACTTGGAAGTTTCTGTAACTGATCATCCTACAATCAGTAACTTTTAGCACTTCAGTCACAACATGAAGTAAGGTGTAGCTCATGTTTCCCTAACAATATTTACACGGTGTACGAAGTAAGAGGGGCATCACCTCAGAACCAACCAGCTCATAAGTCAGAAAATGTTTTAGAATGTTAATCAATTAAAACTGATTCAAATAAAAGTCATAAAATCAACATACACTCGACACCTGAGAAACAAACATTACATTTTAATGAGTGCCATCATCAAAAATCATCATTTTACATCAAATATGTTGGTCAATATTCCGGTTATTATGGTTCTAACACAACTCTGACCAGGTGATTTTTTTAGTCTTGATTTAAAGGAACTCTGTGTTTCAGCTGTTTTGCAGTTTTCTGGACATTTCTTCCAAATCTGTGGTGCACAGAAGCTGAATGCAGACCGACCTGGTATTCGATGAGAAAAATAAATTCCATTATTTTTTCATAATGGTTTGTTTCCTTCTTCACAGCAGGGACAGTAGTTCCTGCTCTGACTACTGGGGTCAGTAACTGGCTCTGTCTCTGGGCCAGGGTGGGCCAAAACCCTCAAAATTTCTTGTGTACACACTGCTCATATCCTCCCCTTTCTCTTTGCTTTGCTACAGCTGGTTCACCACACCTGAGCCTATCATGGATGGCCAGGTTAGTCAGCATTGCCACTGATGATGGTGCATGAACATTTCTTAATAACCCACGTGATGATACGTTCGATACCTCCTTTACAAATTTTATACTAAACTAGAATGTGTTGCTCACACCATTTGCTTTAATTTTGCTCTGGATTCACAAAGTGCTAAACTAAATTGTGCTAAAATAAATTATTTCTTAACATGGGACTGCAATAAATGAGGAATTGAATCTAAGGCTTTTTACTCATCCTTCCCAGGATGTGATCAGAATCACATGCTCAGACAAATATGTTGCTTTTTATTATGAAAAGTATCAAACTAAATAAATGACTTTTAAAACCTGGATCTTGATACAAAGAAGCTGTGTGATGATTTGCTCACATTCAGTCTTTTCCTTCATCAACCGAGCCACGGCGACCACAGAGACCCATTAGACTCTAAAACCTAAAGACATGCAGAAACCCAGTCACAGAAAAGATTTCCCACAGATCTGTCCTGTAAATTCATAGCACTGACATCCAAGATGGCCAGACATGAGCCAAAAAGTTGTATGTTCTAAACTGAGGTTAGTTTTAATGTTTACAAGGATGCACACACTCTGAAAAGTAGAAAGTGAACCTCTGGAAAAACCTGATGTCAAATTTGAAAGATTAAAGGATCATTTGTTCTGCACCTCAGCTAATGAAGAAGTACAAGATGAATGTTAACAAACCCATACAGAATTTGCAGTGTGGGTAACTGTTGTGTGATACTCTGAAAACATCACAACTCTCTTGACAGCATGATAAAGCTCCTCTACAGTCTGCAGTGGTAATCCTTTCCATAAAGAGTTAGCAGTGGGCAACAACAAGAACAGAGTAGTTTTAGGCATGTAGAAAAAGGACATTTTCTTCAACTAGTGTGTTTCGGCAACTGCGAGCTTTCTTATCACAGAATGTCAGAGGGAGTGCGAGGAGCTCAGCTAATCCAAAACAGCTCTTCTCAGCTAATCTCAAATGAGATGGAAATCCAGACGATTCACTGGGCCAAAAAAACATGCTGCCTCCATCATGTAAGCCTTCGCCTTCAGGGGTTGGGCGCTCAAATCATTTGAAAATATACCAAAATATACTAAGCAGCAAATAAATAAAACAAAAATATAAAATACATACTCAAATAAGTAACAGCTATAAGGCAGTGAAATAGTGGGAGTTACTAAAATCAACTTCCATTGTAGAATTTTTGATGAAGATATTTTCTCCAAGCATTTTGTTTTTAGGAGAAAACTATTGTTGTGCATTCAGACCATCCGTGGACGCTGAACTGAACACAATTAAACTTTAACCTGTAATGGGTGCATGGGGCATCTCTAACCCTCTTTGAAAGCCATTGAAATTTTAGTTTGTAAAATTAATTCAAAATGTCAGGAAGCCAAAGTGCCCTGGTCTTCACCTGTTTGCTGGTTACCAAAAAACTACTGGTACACAGTATATATATATATATATATATATATATATATATATATATATATATATATATATATATATATATATATATATATATATATATATATTCATCAGAAGACATGGTACCTACACACTCATTACCGGAGATTTGTTCTGCTTTATGCTTCCATCCAGAATTATGTGTGAAGAGCATACTTTTTGTCTCCTTGTAGGAACTTTTGAAGGGCAAGCTTTAAAGGTGTAATTGGTCGCTTTTCAGGCTTTAATTACACATGCCTGTGAAAATTTGAGCTTTTCACCTACATTTGAGAGAGAGAGAGAGAGAGAGAGAGAGAGAGAGAGAGAGAGAGTGAGAGTGTGCGTGTGTGTGTGTGTGTTAATATGCAGATGCAGAAAAGATGGCTGTACTGAAATAATGTTTCATCCTTTAATGCCTGGCAGCAGAACCTCCTGTCACTCTAATGGTGGTATTTATTATGCAGGCACCATGCAGTCATATTTTCTCATTTACAATACCATTCATCTTACACTTAAGGTAAACACACCCACTCACACGCATCCACACACACACACACACTTCGCATGCACATACAAAAATGGTCCCTACAGGCAATTAGACACACACGCACACCCATGCACACGCATGCGCACGCATGCACACACACACACGTACGCACACACACGTGTTTTTGCTACTCTATGAGATATGGGAGGACTTCAAATTTCTCAAATTTAAAGCATAATGTTCTTACATTCAATTTTATTTTATTGTTTTTATGATCCAAATAGATTACTTGTGGAGACATTGCTATTTTGAAATACCACAGATTAGTAAGTAAATGCTAATGGTAAATGTTAGTTTGTAAGCATTTTCAAAATTTAGGTTTGAAGCTCAGTTGTCTAACAAATTTCTATAGTATTTTCTCTCATTTTTATAACTGTTTGGGAAGTTGCCTTTAGATGCACACATCTTTGTCCATTAGATCTGCCTTATCAAGGGGAAACCAAAAGGTCTGTGTAAGAGATACCCCTTCCCTCTACAACTATGACCTTTGATTTTGGTTCCTCTCATGTCAAAAGAATCAGTACATGATGCTCCAACAGATACTTCATCAGTGAAAGTGAGTGCTGAGCTGATTCTTAACATTTTCAGCCTCAAAAATAACATCTGTAGTCTTTCTTTGTCTTTTAGCTCTAATACTTTCCTAATTCCTGGACTTCTCATCTTTGACCACCAACCATATGGATATTTAAAATGTCTCCATCCAGCAATATAACATCTAATTCCTAATACGTCAATTGTTATGACGTTTGTTTCTGTTGCCTCAACTTGAAGCCATGTTTAACGTTTCCTGTGACCACATAAAGTGATTTACAGAGAGGATCAGTGGAATCTTTCAAATATTGAGAATGTTTCTTGGTTCATAGGTACGGTCTCATTTCATCCTTTATATTTTATCTTTTCATACAGGTCCTTGGCTGTGCATTCTTGGTCAACATCATTTCTTGAAAAGTCACAAATGCTACAAACATAGCAGCTTGAGCAACTTGTATTGCCCAATAGGGGAAAAATGATCCCCTCACTGGACTCCACTGAGGTGGAGAGGTTTGAATGTCCCAATGATCCTAGGAACTATGTTGTGAGGGGCGTCCATAACAATCCCAAGGTGGCAGAGGGGGCTTTAGAGGGAGGGATAATAAAAAGAAAAGCAAAACTAGAGTTACTAAGTTCCTAATTGCCAGACATCACTAACAAACACCCAGATATTTAATACAATAAACACTTTATTTTTTTTACCGTCAGAATATCTAGTTAAGCATACAAATACTAATCATTGTCTGTTTTATATATTGTTTGTTTTAATTTATTTTACTTTTAATTGTGACCAGCATGACTCAAGTTGTCTGAAGATCCACCTGCTGATTATTTCTTTAGGTTTTAACTACAGTTCAAAGCAAATTCTTGTTTATATATTTTTATGTGTGCTTTTTTATTAAAATACTATAGTTGCAGTTAAAGTATGGTCACCAATGTCCTCCATAACATAATTAAGTACTATTCTCAAGTTTTATTTTTAACACAAAAGCGCCGTGAGCTGCTGGAGGACAGCCCAAGCTGCCCGACCACCGAGCTTAGCAGGTGATCTGGAGGGAGCTCTGCAAGAATAGTCCTAAACCCTAAACCTAACTAGGAAAATGTCCTCAACTCCCATGAACTACCTCCCTTTAGAGATGAAAATGGTGAAAGTAGTTCTCTCCATGTATTATATACAAGTACACACACACACAAAGCCTTCTATAATACATCATGCTTTCTCCTGTGCAGATATGATGGATCATCTGTTTCATCTTTTTATATTACCAAAAATATGTGAAAACCTCATTAGATCCGTAATGTTTCATTTCCATACAGTCAGACAATACCTAACTTTATTATTATAACCA
This sequence comes from Poeciliopsis gracilis, assembly GCA_911649635.1. Taxonomy (NCBI): domain Eukaryota; kingdom Metazoa; phylum Chordata; class Actinopteri; order Cyprinodontiformes; family Poeciliidae; genus Poeciliopsis; species Poeciliopsis gracilis. The sequence goes on from CAJVRI010000501.1 coordinate 38,309, forward strand.
CCAGAGGGAACCAACGATCTTTTCTTCCTGGCGGAATCAGCCAGGCGTAGGGCGTGTTTCTGTGAAGCTACATGCATTCTTCGTGTCCTAAGCCTCCTGGGGAGAGTCAGGAATTCCTGTTTTATGCGACATAAGACAAAAGAAATAAAAATAAATCAGGTTTGGGTGAGTGCATATCTTAGTAACAGTGCTGCAGGGTGGAAAAACAGAATTTTATTTAGCAATTAATTTTGTCATTATGATCATTTGAAATTTATAGGGACAAATCCAGCTATAATTTTTTCTTAACTAAATAAATTGTTAAAAATATACTGTATTAGTTGCTGTTGGCCTTCTTGTTTACATATTTAACCTTTGTTTAAGATGTAACAGTAGTGGCTGGGAGGAGTTAAAAAAAAGGTAAATGCCGATAACCTTATATTTTCATGAGACATTTTTGACTGCTTATATCTACCAGCAGAAAAAAAATAACTCTGGTTTGTCAAATATGCATTTAAAGGTAGTTACACTACTGGAGGTGGTCCTGATGCACAAAAAATCAATAACCCAGTGAAAAACATTACATTCATATATGTATTAAATAATTCTGTGTATGCTCAATATGGGCAGGTTTATGTTTGTAATCATTTTGCATCAGTTGTACTTTTAAAAATAACTTGTAAGCAAAACTGAAGATCCTGATAGTTGAGAAAAGGTTTTCATTTTGAAGCCTTTCCACTTCAGACATCAACAGCAATTTTTTGTCAAAAGTAAAATACCAACATGTTTAGACCACCATGTTCAACTAATCCTGCATCACTTTAAAACAGTCGTGTTTTTGGACTGTGGGAGGAAGCCGGTGTACCCGGAGAGAACCCACGCACGCACAGGGAGAACAGGGAGAACATGCAAAAGTGATTTAGCCCTCCGAAAGATGGGGGCTAAATCACTTTTTGAGATTTGAGATTTTCAAAGACGAAATGTCTTTTTTCCACCTAAGGAAAAACATTCCAGAAGAGTTCCCTTTCTTTAGCCAGCTGACTGACAATGTGCAGCACCACCATCAGTTAGTTGAGAGCTTCAACCACTGTCTCTGACTTTCCAATAAAAAAGTAAGACATTTTTACCAGCCATGTACTGAGCCACCAGAAACTAAGCGTTCTGAATCTGATTGTGGGGCAGGACTACATTTCTACTTCCAGCCAATGCTTTTCAAACAATCTGCACCTGTGAAAAGTTCTGCTTTTGTTTATCAATCAATCAATCAATCAATCAATCAATCAATCAATCAATCAACCAATCAATCAATCAATCAATCAATCAATCAATCAATCAATCAATCAAAATTTATTTATATAGCACATTTCAGCAGCCTGGCATTTGCTTTACATTTGCAAGTGCTTTACATCATAAACACAAAAACACAAAGGCATGCAACATAGAATAAACAATAGATTGTTATATATTACATTTCAAATACAATTCTAAACAGGTGCGTTTTTAGTTGAGATTTAAAGGAAGTCAGGGTTTCTGCTGTTTTACAGTTTTCTGGAACAGTTTTCTACTGGAACAAATCCAACATATATTTGTTCCAAATATATGTTGGATTCCCAGCTGTTCGTGGTTCATCCATCCATCATTTTCCGGACACCCTTCTCCCTAACGGGGTCGGGAGGTGCCTATCTCCAGCTGCGTTCCGGGCGAGAGGCGGGGTACACCCTGGATAAGTTGCCAGTCTGTCGCAGGGCAACACAAAGACAAAGGCAAACAACCATACACACACACACCTAAGGAGAATCTGGAAAGCCCAATCAACCTGACAGTCATGTTTTTGGACTGTGGGAGGAAGCCGGAGTACCCGGAGAGAGCCCATGCACGCACGGGAGAACATGCAAACTCCGTGCAGAAAGACCCGGGGCCGGGAATCGAACCCAGGACCTTCTTGCTGCAAGGCAACAGCGTTACCCATTGCGCCACTGTGCAGCCCGTTCATGGTTCAGTATTTGCTATTTCACCTTTCTGCAAATTGTTTTGTAAAGCATAAAATATGCGATAGAAAATGCAGCTGGGGAAATTAAAATAGTTAAGTTAAGAAACTTAATGCTACCAGTCATGGTATTGGCTGGCATTTACAAAGTAGCTAATCCAGGAGCGCCATTCCTTCTCTTAGTTCTGGCTGGACATACCCCAAAGAAGAGGAAGACCTTGAATGCTAGCTTTTGGGATAGAGCTTGATAAGCTTGATGTTTGAACTTTTAAAATTGCCAATTTTAAGTATTTTTAGAAGGGGCCTCAAGCATTCCAGGATTTTTGCTATTTGCTTCCAGTTATAGTTTCTAACCCCAGGAGACAGTGTAGTTTCTTTTTCTTTTAGGCTATTTATTTATAATTAATCAATAAATTAAGCCAAACTAGATATGATGTCATTGAATTCTTAATACTTGGTTCTGGTTTGCAAAACTGCAGCCCAATTTCCCCATGAAACTTAAGTTTTATGTCAGCTTATTTATCTAAGTCCCTCCTCCTCATGTTTTATGTACGAAAGCTGTAAACTATGATATTAAAAAGTCATGTCATTACCTCAGGTGATTCCATTCAGTATACCAAATGTATTACTCCCTGCATTTTAAGGTAGAAACAAAAGAATGTGAAATCTTTTCTTGGGTTTGGGGCGACTTGTCCAGGGATGAGAATGAAGAATGAATCCAGAGAAAGAAAAGCTAAAATTTTCTGGATCAAAGTCAACACAACGTTTAAAGGAGGCAGGCCAACAGAGCAAAAGGGTAAGGCATAGATCGATGTGTGGAAAAGAAGCAAGACAGGTCACCGATGGATACGGCCAAGGAATGGCATAATGACAAACAAAAATAACAGACAGTCTGGAGGCCATCATTCCATGTAGCAAAGGGCTAATGAGGGGAGCAGGAAGAGGAACAAAATGAGCAGTTTTTTATCAAGAAAGAAGAGGAGACAAATCTGCAGCAAGATGATTTTAAGTGAAAGGGAAAAGCACAAAGAGATGAACAAGATTTATCAGAACATGCAGAGAAAATCTTGTGTTTCTAGTATACTGCTGTTTCTCTCTATTGGCTGCCTGAAGAGATTTTAAATTATTCTTGCACGTACAACGAATGATAGAGTTTCTTCATTTTCAAACAGCAATTTTAGATTGCAGGTTTAATCGTGGCACCAACTTTAAGAGCTGTACACAGAGCTTTCTGGTAGCAGAGTTCTTTCTCTGATGAAACCTGTCTGCTTTGAAGCAAAGCCTTAAAACTCCCATTCTGCGTTTCCAGCTACCCTGACTCATCACTTTGGTTTCTGCTGCTGAGGCTCCTAAAGGACATGTTATGGTGTACTGAGTGATATCCCCTATGGTGATGGTTGCAGAGCAGCAAAAATGACACAAAGACTTCAGAAACATTTATATTCAAATTTTGTTCTAGTTTAACTGGTGAAACTAGATGTTATTTGGAGATACAAAGATCTGAATATTAATTTTCTTACAGTATTCTGCGCAGTAATGATGATGAATCATGTAGCTCTATGTACAATTTGGAAGGATTTACACAGTCAGCCCAACACTGAGTCAAACTCAAAGCAACAGCTCCTAATGTTTACAGTATTTCTTGAATGAGCAAAATCTTTGCAAACAACATTTCATGACCTTTTAGTGAGAAAATGAGCTGATGTGAGGATGAATTCCTTAACATTCTATCATACACTCATGATCCTCAATAAAATTTTCCTGGGAATTATTTAATGAGACATAAACTGTCACAGATTTGCAAAATGGAAGGAAAATAATGCAAATGAAAATCAAAGACGTGACATGCATTCATATCTAACCATCTTTACTCTCATTTTTCTAAGTAAGCAGTGTAACCAAAATGGAGACGTTTTTGAAGACTCATGTCTGGCTTGGTGTTTTTGTTATGGTGTACTGAGTGATATCCCCTATGGTGCTTGTTGCAGAGCAGCAACCATTCTTCCTCCAAACACGGTGTTTCTGATAACATCCTTACTGTTCTCTGACCAAACTACATATTCTCCTAGTATCTTCCTGACTATTCAAACAAATAATAATAATCTTCTTCAGCTGTGGAATCTTAGGCAGTGAAAATGCATGGAGGCCATTGGAGGTGAGTGGATCTTTCCCTATATAATGCATGTTGCATTAAATGAATGCAGCATGCATTCTCTATACATGCATGTTGCATATATAGAGAACATGCAACATGCATGATGCGTTATAAAGGATGCAGTACTTATTCCGCGTGTCATTCCAAGTTTTCACCCATAGGTTAATTTGTGGATTGCGTACTAGGAATTGTTTGTATGTTTGGATCACTGAGGTTGTTGAAAATTAGTGTGAATTTTATGTTAATAGACACATTATAAATATTAAAAGTGAGAGAAACAACAGTCTAAGATGTGCTATATGCTTGGATAATGTTCCTCTTGTCAGACTAGTTTTTAGCAGAAAGTAATAAAGCTCTGCAGCTGTTCCACTGGGATTTAAAGTGAAAGCTGAAGTCACAGGAAACTTGGCTGGATCTACTGTGGTTTTATCAGGGCCAGCCGCTAGCTCATCTCTATCTCCAGATCTTTTCTGGTGCCAAGCGCCTCGGAGGCTTTCAATCCTTATCACTGTGAAAATACATTAAAGACAAGATTAAAATGAGAGAGAACGCCAAAGGATATTCTGCAAAGACTGTGTCAGGAATCTTTTGCTATATCTAAGTTGTTTGAATAGGTTGATGAAAATGGAAAAGGGATGAAATATAACACTGACAATTTGGAGATATTCAATATTGCATCAGATTTCGTACTATTCAGGCAGTCTACAGCTATTGGTAACACATTGGGATGCCAGAAAGTGCCATCTAAAGCTCCCAGTGGGGGTTGATTCATTCTAGAGATGCATGGGATTTTCACGCAAGAGTTTGTGTGTCAGTTTAATTCTCAAAAGTTCTCCACAGTTTGTACTGCCAAGCAAACAGAGTCTCTCCACAGTCAACATCGGATGACACATAAATTAAGCAACATATATATTTTGTGGAGAAGCCACAACTATTTCTGTAACTCAGTGTTTCCTAACCCTGGTACTCAAGCCACACTGCCCTGCATATTTTAACAGTTCCTTTGCTTCAGTCCAGGTGATTTCAATCAACAGATGTTTGCTGACCTTCAATCAGCTGAATTAAATCAGGATCAAGCAGGGTCCTGGTGCCAGGACCAGGATTGGTTAAGACTGGGTAAGCCAACACATTTGATTTAAAAATTTTAACTGGACTACTGGTAAAGGAGGATGCTGACATAGTACTCCTGCCTCATAACTTTTATGTCAGGACTATACCTTCTGGAACCATCTGAACATCCAAGGAGATGACTGCTTCCATGCAACACAACAGAACAATTTACTTTCCAACAAAACCTCCAAGCAACTGTTCAGTTGGCTTACTGATTTGTAACTTAGTTTTTTGTTATTATTGTTTATTTTTATTTTTTATCTCTGCAAAGGATGCTCACTGAAACAGCACAGACTCAGACTACTGCTCCTCTCCCTTCAGAGAATCTAAGCAACTTTTCATGAGTTTTCCTCTAGTATTTAAGAGAAAGCCACAACATAGAAAGATGTAGTACGATAGTTGAAATGTCAACCAGCTTGGAGGAGCCAAGTTTGTTTTAAAATTTCTGCAAATCACATGTTTACGAGCATATACTGTAGCACAGTGCAAATTTATTTGATCCACTGTCAGAAGTATTCTCAACAGCAGCTGTACATATTTGAACAAACTGTTAATGGGATAATTTGTTCAATTGGGAAACTTCCAGAAAAATAAAGGCTGAACACTGAAACCTCTGAATATTTACCCAGTACTGAAATGCAATCTGGGGTGCAACACAGGCAGAGATTAGATTTGTTGTCCATGTAGTACTGTGTCTGAATAGTACTAAAGAGAGAATAAATAAACCACAACAGACAGAAATGAATTAACCTTTCTATTCAACCATCGGCACTTCAAATCAATCCACGTTCCATGCTCCCTAGAATTCACCATTTCATGCTTTTACCTTGGGGATACAGCATCATTCCACTATTTACTCTGATCAGTTATTCTGAGACAAGGTCAGTAGAGGGAAGATGCACTCTAATTAATTATCTCCATAAATGATGCATGAGGGGTTCAATCAGTCTTCCTAATTTCACACCACAGAGTCATCTGAATAAAGCATTTCAGACATTTAAATCACCAGCCAGGTCCATCCTGAAAACTATTACAGTAAATGAACATCATTTGGAACCAATACATGGAAAAGGCAATATGGATGCTGTCATATAACTCAGATGTGTGTACCACACTATGATCCTGTTGTGCACAGAGCACATATCCTCTGAAAGACATGCTTAGAATATCTGTTTTTTTATATAAAAAGTCAAATTGATGTTTGAAAGTTTCCAAACAGCAGTCTGAAGTTATTTAACTCTATTGCTATGTACTGTGTGCTGGAACATAGAAAATGACTTTTACACAGGTAGAACCACGAGGGGAAACTGTATAACATCATATGTCACATCTGAGCAGTATGTGTACATTGTGATTAGTGTGTATGTTTTGAGGTCAAACATATGGATTTCACAGTGTTCCACTGTGTCTGGACAGGGTATTTTAATTTTGTCTTTATGTCACCTTTTCATTTTTTCAATTTTTGCAATCAGTCCATGAAATACATTTCAATTCTTTCAGAGTGTCTGCAACTAATCACTTTGTGATTTAGACCAGTTTTAAGAATCCAGCATGGAGAGGTGAGCGAATCTTCCAAAGCATGAAACAGCATAAAATGATGTGTTGTTGTTATTGTGTCATTCCTCAACTGTTGTGTTCAATACATGTTGTGTGATACGTGTCGCATGAATACAATCACATTTTTCTGACACCTTCCAAAGCCATCTGTGGCAGGCTGGGTGACCTGACCAAATATGGCCTCTACACGGTGTTGAGAATATTCTGCACCTTTCCTTTTTATCTCGCTTAGCTAGTTGCAAAGCTAAAGCTAAAGGAATTGGCATGTTAGGAAACACCCTCAAAGCTAGAATTAAAGGGGGTGACACACTACAGAACACCCTCTCCGTCGTGTGTCATACTCTAGGGTGTAGCTTAGATAGAGGCTTACAAAAGGAATGGAAAACTTTTGTTTTATGCCATTTTGTCCTGTTAACTCATAAAGGTAGCATGAGAAATGGACCAGCTGTATCTTGGTATTAATAAATGGAATTCATGAATTCAACTCACTCTCTTTTTCAACCTTGTACAACAAGAACTTAGCATGGAGAAAGGATAATTCTCCACAATTACATAATATCAGATTGTATTTTTCTGAAATTGTTTCAACCTATATCACTGAAAGGAAAGGCAGATATGCAGAAGGAACTGAAGCAAATATTTTCCATCTGGAAACAACCTCAAATGCTTTATTGTTACCATTTGTACATTGATTAAAGTTTTGCAAAGTTACCAAGTGGCATCGACTGTATTAATCTACTGAAGTTATGACTTATTGATGTTTGAAATAAATCATAACTTCAGTAGTTCAATATTTGGATCAATATTTGGAATCAAATATTGATCAAATATTTGGGATCAATATTTTGTGTTCTTATTTCCTTTTCGTATTTCACCAGGTGAGTGACTTCTCAGTTAGTCTTTATTTTATTTCACTGTACAGACACACTAGAATTCCTCACGGGACAGTGAGTGATATGACAGTAGCTCAGATGAAAATTCCACATGCCCTAACTCCATTCCAACAAAGACATGCAGAGGGAAAAATCAAGTGGGTCAAGTGATGACCACTGATTTAGATTAAAAAAAACTAGAGCAGAACATGAAACCTGTGCAGGAAAAGAAACTCATTTATCTTGGGAGGGGAGGGGTTTCAGGGAACTTTTAGAGGGGATACTGGGAAAGTTCACATTCAAGGGGAAGTCTGTTAAACCTCCTGATAAGACGCATACTCCACTGGCGTACTCCAGAAAGTTCACAGAAGAGATGCTGCAGTAATGTGGTGGCTCAAATAGATTTAATACCACTGTTAATTAACTAACAATATGGATTGATCTTTACGAGCACACGGACAGTTCTTTGCCAAATGCCAGGAAATTGAGCACAATGGGAAGATGATGCAATGGCAGCAGGAAAAATGTCACGTAATCAACTTGAAACCCTGCTGGCATCTCTATATTTCATTGACAACACAGATTTCTCATGCAGACACAAAGCGGGAATGATTTCAAATCATTCCAGATGAGTGTAATTCTGTTGATGAGCAAATGTGTCCATTCAGCGACACACAGTCAACTTTGTGCAATCAAGAACTTCTGATGCTTCTAATCAGTTTTATTATACCACCAGGTTATCCTCCCAAACAGCAATAATGCCCACATGCAGTCTGATTCTTAAATATATTCAGCCGGTTAGATGCAGGCGTTGCCAGATTAGATTGAGTCCTAATTTGCATAAATTCACCAGAAGTTCACAACCAACCTCAACCAATATAGTTTGATTCATGCCTGACTGGCCAGTCAGGAAAAAAAAGACAGACGCATCCAAACAGTTCAGCAAATAAACTTGACTCTTTTTTCTGACTTCCTGACACATCCCAATATATGTAACTGTCTTTGATAAATGAGACACCATGGTTGGCTTCAGCTTTTTAAGTAATGTCAGTGTGTTGGGGTTTTTTTATGTCAGAAGCAATGACAATAGATTGTGAGATGCGAGGAAAAACATCGCAAAATCTAATGAATGAAAACTAAAAAAAAGACACAAAGTAAATGAAAAATATAATGGAATGTGACAATCAAAGTTGTTAGTCAGTGTGTCTATAAGTAAGAACAGTGTGGAACAGATATGATGGACAGCAACAAAGTCAATAAATATGCAGAATGTGATGCCTCCACTGAATGTGTATCAGTGGGAAACGCCATCAGCTAAAGGTTTGTTGGAAGTTTAACTACCATGTTTGACAAGAAAAAAGATTTCTGCTTGACACAGAACGTTGATATGTATCTGCATGTACAAATCTGTCTGATTTTTAATTTTTTTCTTTTTCAGATCATTCTCTGTAAACGTCAGAGCAGGTTGTGTGTAAAACTCCCAGTTGATCAGAAGGCCAGCATGTCTGGCACCAACAACCATCTCATATGCAAAATCACTTCAGTCATTTTTGTTTCCCATTCTGATGCTCACTTTGACCTTCAGTAAGTCATCACACCACATCTAGAAGCCTAAATGAAGGGAGAATTCAAAGAAGTGCAGAGGCTGAACACAGGTCAGCCTGTCCCTTGAACTGAATATAAAACATCATTGATGTAAGTTGGTGTAATAATGCAATGGCATACTGACTCAGATTTTTCGACAGAATAAACACATTTGCATGGTCCTGTATAATTCCTGGTGTATGATTATACAATGTCCTGATAGTGCTTACTTTGATTTTGATGTTTGGTAGTAGCTCCAGCCCCAGGCAGAAACACGTCCCTTCTACGTCTTCCATGACAGAGGCAATTACTGTTACAGATGCTATCAGCCCTGTTACAGTGTGGTCATCTTCTGCTATAGGGCAGGAATGACAAGCATAAGCAAAGGTAAAGAACAATGGATTTCTTCTTGAAGGCTTCATAAGGATAAAAATGGAAAAAGCTTGCTGTCTGTCTGTCTGCCCTCTTAGAATACCTCCAGCATTTTCATAAGGAAGGGGAGGTTTTATTTTTGGAGTACATGGATTGATTTTTGCCTTTAGCTTCCTTTTTGTTTCATTTAAACACTGGCTTGTATTCCCAAGTGCCAACCTAAATAATCTCTGGTGGTCTCTTTGTCACCTCCAACTCTTCACTGGGATTATGCCGACCTTCCTCATGACCCAAAGCCTTGAAGGTTGTGCTTCTCTGTCCAGTTTCCAGTCTGAGTCAGTTGTTCATCTTCTCATAAATAAACTGTAACTTTGCATTCCGGGCACAGAGTGGCTTTTCCTGTTACCATTGTAAAGGAGGGGGCTGAAAATTTTATGCTGTCTAAATTATTCATGCCGATGTTGGATGACATAAACCATCCTCAAAAATAAAATCCAAGAGGGAGAAAAAAGGGAGGAAGGGTTTTGCCTGGAAACAAAGGAGAACAAAATTGCTAGAGTTTCCATCAGTTGTGCCTTTGGTCGGATGTTTACTGGCTTTGATATTTTTTTAAGTACAGAGGACAGCTACTGGATATAAAGAACAGGGGCAAATGTTTCAGTACAGAGGACCATTCCTGTCATAATTAAGAATAAAGACAGAAATAAGTCAATGCTCAATAAATCAAAATGATTAAATGCACAGAAAATGCAATGAATAAATAAATCTGGGGAGTAATTAAATTTTGCAGTGAGACAAAAGTACGAATGGAAGTAGCTGGACAACTCTCGTTCAAAACCAAAGAAAATGTGTCAAACTTGCTCATTTTCTTTTGCAGCAAGGGTCAAATTTTCTACAGTGTAACAGAGTGCAGAGACACTGTTTTTTTTCTGAGGACAAATTACACTGCGGACACCACCAAAACAGATAAACTCCCTACCATGGAACAGCTTACCATACACTGTGGGATTTTACAAAGCTGTTACTCATAGTTGCAATTCTGGAGGAGAAATACTGTAAAAGAAAAAAAAAAAAAAAAAGACAAATCCATTTTCTTTCTGTTGCTTTCGCAGTTTAGCTAGAAGTCTTCTGATGCTCTTCCCCACAATCAGATTGTTAATCTCTCTGTATTGATGCCTATAATGGTGCTTTTGTTTACTGTTACCTGACATGTTAAGAGGTGAATTCTTCAAAGTTATTCAACATATTTGATGTTAAGAAAGCAATAGTGGCATTCAAATCATAATTTGGTCACCTATGACAGACAAACAGGATTTTACACTTTCACTACAAACTCAGGGAAAGCTTAAAGCTTTTTATTCCAGTAATGGTTATAAGATAGAAGTTAGCTGATGTGATAATAGGCTTTACATGGATTTTAAATATGACTCTACAACCTCACCAGGCTTCTGCGATACTTTATTACAATGAAACTTATTGAATAACGATCTGCATTGTTGCCTTTTTAGGACAGAACAACCTCTATGTTTTTGCATTAAGCTGGAGGCAATGATGATCTATCATTTCACTTATATTAGAGACAGAGTCATGTTATGTGTTACATTTAAAAAGTGTTTTCAGTGTGTCAGTAAAATGTAATAAATGTTTATCATTTTTGTTGTGCTATTACTGAATTTAAAAGCTCTGTTAAAACACAATGACACATTCAGAGCCTGAAAAAAAGACAGGAAATACATGAACCGTCGCACCCAGGCTCTGCTTCCTGTCTGCCTTTTAAAGTAAACAAAAATGCATTTTTGCACCAACACATTGCATCATTATCAAATTTATTATCTCAGTGAGTTGTTGAAGGGCATTAAATATCATCAAATTTAAAACCGACTAATACGTTAGAGTCGCCCCATTGTTGAGTACACGATGCTTGTTCTTCAGTTAGAACATTAACACATAAATGTTTAATGCGTCTAGTTCAGAGATGACACATCACTGAACTGTATGCATATAAACATTTTTGATTCTGAAAGCGCATGCGCTCAGCTCTGAAGCTCCGCCTGGACGGTATGTGGAAACTGAATGTGACAGGGATAGGATGAATTTTTTAGGATGTTTGTTGCATTGCAAAGACAGCAAATCCTGAAAAGTTTTCACCAGGATGAGCTTCGGGACTCTAGAGATTCTTCCTGATTTTTTTTTTCTTTCTTTTTTCTGTGCTTCTGTGGCTAGGCTTCTGTGAATTGCAGTTTGCAGATTGGTGTATGTTAACAAAAACAAAGTATCACTTTCACTAATGACGGGTCAATTTAGGAAAAGTAATAAAATTTCAAGCCAGAAAAAGATAGCTTAGGGTATTTTTTCTACAGGGAAACATGGTAATGGATCACTTTTGACCCAACACAAGGGTTTAAAGCGTGTCAGAGAATCCTTTCAGTGGGGAATGTGGACGTCTATTCCAAAAGCTTTATGTGCATAAGGCACATTCACAAAGCAGGGGGCTCAATTGAAGGACAACTGCAGCTGGACCGGTACCGGTACCACATGGCTCTTTAAGTTTTCCTCAGAGCTCCAGGATGATCAGTCTGAGTATGGTAAATGCTCATAAACCATCATCAACATTTTCCAGTAGATCAATATGATCTCTGAACAAGCGCTCCCTCTGAATCCTTCCATTGGCGATGTTCTCCATCAGAGCCAATGAGATCCACATTACGCAGCTTGCCTTTGCACAGCTACTTATATACATGTGATTGCACACACATCTTGATCCAACCTGTTGATTCCTTTTAATCAGCATGTTTGAGTTAAGCTGTTGATCCAACCCTGTTTTCATCTTTTAGTGAGAATGAAATCACCCCATAGATGTATTTCATGAGCTTCAGCGCATGGACCAATGCGTTACATCTTTATGAGACAAAAACTGATAAAACGTACTATTTACATTCGAGTGAAGTTTTCATGTACTTTCATTTGTATTTTATTTATTTTGTGTGCATGTTAGCTTATTGTCTGAGGATAAATGCGGTTCTGTTTTATCATTTACGTTTAAAAAATAAAATATATAAAATCATGAAAAACATCGGGTTTGATGCTTCTTGGTCTAAATAACACCTAATGTAGTCAGATTCCAGTGTGTTTAGGTGAGTTTTGACTCTGTAGTTTGATACTGTCCACAGAAAAAGTTTGCGTGGCTGCTACGCATGTTTACGCCAGCGGAAAAGTGTGCGTATATTTACGCAAACTTTGATGAAAAGTTAATTTTAATACATGCTGACTTGTGCGTAAAATATGTGTGCATGCACGCTTTATCCATGAGGCTCCAGATTATTCTTTTTTTAGCAGCTGGTTTGATAACTGCTAAAGACCTCCAGCGGACATGTACTGTGTAAGAAGCTGACAAGATACCTTTCTCTCTGGATGAAACCTAATGAGGCAGAGACCAATTTAATACCTTTAGTAAATAGTAATACATGAATAAGCATTCTGATATAGATGAGGCTGTTGAGGAGCAAGAACAAATGCCCTGAGGAAGCTCTGCCTGTTGAGCAGCGTGGGCTCACAGAGGAGCCTCATTTAGGCAGAGAGATGAATGCTGTTGTGACAGGAGACATACCATCCTAATGTCTCTGGAGCTGATGAATATTTGTTGCGTCTTATATTAGTTAAACATGAAACACAATAGGACAGAATATAGTGTGGGAAGGGTCTGACTCATGCACTTAAGATGTGAGGGCATTAGAGACACTCATATCTATGTTAAAATGCTAGGTTTTAGCGATGTAAAAAAAAAAAAAAGAATCCAGGATAAATCATTTCATTGATACCACTTATGTTCAACTGAAAAACAACCATGTTACTGATTTTTTTTATCTCACTATATGACTGGATCACTTTGATTTTATATTTTTCTACATTAATCAGTTCAGAGAAACAAGACATTTGCTCTGAACTGGTTATGAAATGTTTACGGATCCTGAAATGAATACTTTTATGAACCATTGTTAGATATTTACTGCTAACCAACTAAGGCAAATATCAACTAGCATTAATAATCTGCAGAGAATCTGATCAACCAGAAATAAAGTGTAGCTACATTGGCATATCTAATGCATATATTTTAGCTGAACCCATTGTTTGTGTAAAAAGGTTTTTTTTTCAAGTTCTGTCATTGGTGTTTCTCGATATGCAACATAGGTATCCATGTCTTTGCATGTCTGAAGCAAAAAGTAGAAATGTTAAGAAGCATGTTTCTTCCAAAGAAAACACCCAGCTCCTGCTAAAATCTCCTAGAATCTTGTGGCACAAAATGCAGGACATAAAGCTCTTTTATTTTTTCCTCTACAGATTCACAGTGCTTGTTTGGAAGTGTACAATGGCAATGATCACATTAGAGGAGAAGAAAATTTTAAAAGGCTTTTCCATGATCTCATCTTTTGTGTCACAAAAACCTGGAATGTGTTGGATAGTATGGCATCCTATGTTTAAGCTGGCACTGATGTAATAATCAGTCCACTGCATCAGAACATACTGGAGTCAGCTCATGAATTTCATGCCCCATAGGGCATGGAATTCTTCTGATAGGCTCACACGGTGCTGATAATGCAGCAGTGAATACTTGCCGCCATTTGGGGGGATGAATTTCATCAAAACCATTGTTAATTAGCCGAGATTGGGGGAAAGCTGTGATTATCAAATGGGCTTAGTGTATTTAGCTGGGACTAATCCCTGGGTTCCCTTGTTTGTGGGATTTGATGAGGAAGACAGCAGTGAGTCAGCTGGAGAGGTGACAGAACAACTGGATGTACAAAGCAAAACCACAGCCTGGCCACTGTTCAAACCTCCCTGCACTTCCTCATGTCAACAGAAACATGGCCAAGCTGATCCATACAACATCATGTTTGGCTTCTGGCTGCGACAATGAATGAATGAATGAATGATGATGATGATGATGATGATGATGATGATGATGATGATGATGATGATGATGAACAAAATCAGCCTTCTCAGCTGTTCAACTGAAAATGACTTCTCTCTCAAACCATTAGATGACAGGTTAATTTCTTTAGATGGATCATTAGTAGAATTTCCAGCACTTTAAAGTCAATAAAAGGTCAATTTATTGCAAAATCTGCAGAACTACTCAGTTTGAGGTTACTTATATCCTCCAAAATCATAAGCTTTGAAGATCAGCTGTCCTGCTTCACGTTCACAAATACTACTTTCTGTCTTGTCTCTGAATTGCACACAGTTTTAGTTGCTGACAATAAGCTCAGCACATAATGGCTCTGTGGTTAATTTACGCTGCCCAGTTGTTGAATGTGCTTTTACCCAAACACTGTTAGAATTGTCATTAAATATTGTTCGCTTAGAATTTATAAGAGAACAATATGAATTAGTAAGAACCCCTTTCTCCTCTGAAAACTGTTTTATTCTGAGGATGTCTGCAGAGTTTTTTTCAGAACAGTTTGAAAAGCATTGGCCTCTGTGTTGTTTCTAAAATACAAATGAAAGTAGATTTTTTTTTCTCTAGGTGACTTGTAAGCTGTTTTGTAGACATTAATATAATAATATTGCAGTGATTGTGTCTTGTTTTGGTTGATTTGTTGTTTATTCATGTCTGTTCTTATCTGTCTGTTGCATATTTTGTCTTTCAGTAATTACTTTCTTTAAGATCACTTTCATTTAATTCAGGGAGGTTCAGATCTGAGACATTCATTGGCATATAAATCAATTTTCTGATCCAGATCACTTTTACATATGCATTTATTGATGTTTTTGATCTCAACATTGTTAGGAAACCAAAATAAATCCAGAAACACACACATATGTCAAGTATAATGCTGCAGTTTGTACCTAAACCTATAGACACTCACAGGCGTAGACTAATTGTAACCTTTGATAAGCATCAAAATGACACTTTCATAACATTATGTCACACAGCTGCTAAAAGTGCTGCTTGTTGTCACCTCTTTAACTTTGTTGGGTTGTAAATGTTGGTGAAATTCTCTAAAAGCTCCAGCGACAAAATCATTTGGCAATAAGTGCTTCTGCTGTGAACGTTCAAACTCAGCAAAAGAGCATTCCCTTTATTAGTCACAGTCAGAAATATATTCAAGTTATATTTCAAAAGCTTTATCAGCTTTTATTTAGAATTAGCACAGTTAGCTTCATTATCATTGCTTGATGTAACAGCTGAGTAACCTCTCTGTTTGTCTTCGAGAGTGCAAAGGAAAATCTCCTCAGCATTAAACTTGTCCAACATTTCCTATTCCTATATAGTCCACAAAGGATAAAAAACTCTATTCAGTAAATCAACTTCCTGTACTCCAGATAGCTTTCCTGTGGTCAGCCATTCAGGCTACCACTGAGTGCCAGGAAAGGCCATATGAGTTGCAGTTATTCTACTTTGTGAGCACTGGGGTAGTAAAGAAAGCACGTTTGATAGTTTTCATCGTTGCAGTTTATTTAGGTTTAGTTTTCCCCGTCTCATTCAGCAGCCTGCAGGGTGCAGCTTTATCACAGTCACCCTGCTTAATTGGATTTTTTCCAGGTGATGGACTGTGTTACAGCTGAGATGGTGGCCCCCTGCTGCAAAGGACAAACAACTCTTTCAAGCACATCCACAAAGATGTACACGATTGAAATCCCAATCATGTACCTTTTTGTCACCTACATAGGAATGGCATTTTAAACATAGTACAATCTAAGAATGATTAGTTGGTTTTTTTTATATTTTAAAATATGACACCTAACAGATGACAGACATTTACCCAAAATAAAATGGATAAAATGACACAAACATGAAAATAATTAACTGTATCAAACTTGATTTAGTACCCTTACTAAGATAAAGGTGATTTGCAAGAAAAATTTATCCTTTCATGCATGAATTATGATTCTTTCTTTATGTCAAGATTTTTTTTCCAAAGTGTTTTTGATTTTCTTAAGGCATACAGAAAAAGTAGGAAAAAAAATGTGATCATTTGTAATTTTCTCCGAACACAAAGTATTGTTCTTTAGCAGTTTCTTGATGCAGTGGCGCTGCCACGAAACTTGGGGCCCCATGAGAAAAAATTTTATTGGGCCCCGCTGCTGTTACAATTTCTTGAGTCTATTTGACCCATAAAAAGTGGCACAATTTTAAAGGCATGTAACTGCCTTGCTTTCTTGTCATGAGTTTGTTAAGAGACAGATAATGTGTGAAAACATGAATCTCCTCCACCTTCTCCCTGACCAACTACTGACAGCTAAAGATTGTGATTTACAGCGCTGAACCACACCTCATGCCTTTGCTTGGTTGTTTCTATAGATATCACTGGGAGAAGGCAGACAAATTAAATTATTGTCAGATAACCTCTCAACATATTGACAGTCTTAACAAATAAGACTGTTTTTATTATTTTTGTTAATAAAAGTTGCATACTGCAGCTTTTATTTCACTTAGGAGGGGACATGGCAACGGATATCTGTAATTTAATTGCAAGCTAAGACAGGACTATCTGGACTGACAAGAGGATGGTTTTCTTTTATAATTTTATAAAGACTGAATTTCTGTCATTAATACATATATTACTTTATTGTGTAGTTGCAAAAAGAACAGTGAAACAGGAAAAATGTACGTAGACTCCCTGGAATGATGCTTACTGCCTTGTCTCTGAACATAGTGCTGCTCACCTTTTTCACTTGGACAGGGGGGAGGGATTATTCTGATATGGGGTTTAGAGCTGCTGTTGACTGACCCATCTGTTAAGTGTGGTAAAAGGTACAGGTACAACTTAAATAAATGAATATGTTGGTAGACTGTTTTCCTTCCTTCTTTAAATTCTAGTGAAATGGAGGCAAACTGTCTGTAACTAAGTTAACTATCCAAAATGGTTGATAATCTCACACAGTCCAATCACCTCTCTTGGAGAAAAACTGGGTTACAAATTGACACTCTTGTCATTGTTCTCTCTCTCCTTTTGAAAACCTGACTTTATTATTTTTCTTGGCAGCATAGTGTAAGGTATTTTTCTCGAACCTACAAAAATAACCACAGACAACGTATATGAATTAAGCTTTTGCAAAAGGAGAAATCTCCATGAACAACTTCCTTCAAGCTGTCCACAGAGAGTTCTGATCTGCTTTCACGTGAGCTGCCTCTTTATTGTCAAAGAGAAACAGTCACATGGTGCAGTCAGGAAACAACAGAGGTCGTAAAACATTTAACACAAACAGACCAACAACTCAGTTCCAGGTGTGATATCTGATCTACCATCTGAGCCCAGTTCAGCTCTAGGTCAAACTATCAATTAAGGAAGTGAGCAGATAAACATAAGAAGAATTTAAGGTCTGAGAACCATAAAGTTTTACTACCTCGCATTAAGACAGTCATCAGTTTATACACACATAAGGAAGGGAACACTTTAAAATAAAAATCACATTAGACTGAATATGAGCTAAAGTAATAACAAAATGATAATACCGAAAAATATCTAACACATAGTACCTGCCTCAGTCCTTCTTGTCTTCTACTGACTGCTGCTGAACATTGTCACCATCAAGTATGCCAAGCAGGAGCACTATTTCATGCAGATCCAGGGGCGGAGGGGTTCAGTGCAAATATCGATGTATGCGTTTCGGTCTTTGAGTGGTAACATTTATCATTTACTGATAAAAAAAACAAAAAAAAAAATCAAAAATTGAAGAACACAATATAAGTAAATTTTTAATTGACAAGGCCCCAATTTTTTTTCTATTTCAATGAAGAATAAAACAAAAACAAAACCATTTTGTCCGTTATTTTTTACTTGTATAACCAGGTGGTGTATTAGTTAAAACAGTGTTTACATGAAGTGGCTGTAAATTCCCACCCATTTTAGGCCCTTGAATCCATTATGCCCTTTAACTTCCGTTTTACTGTTTTGCCAGGTTCATTAAGGTATGTAGGCACCAGGTCTGTGTCAGGTCCATTGTCGTGGGCGATTGGATGAACACTGGCGCCTTTCTAAGAACACCCAGCAAAGAGTTTGAGCTCCTATGGGTCACCTTCTTCCTTCAAGACCAAATCAGCCATTGACCATTGATTTTACACTTCTGACACCAGCCCCTGATGGAAGGGAGCTTGTGATGGTGATGACAGATGTATTTTCAAAGTTCACCCAAGCTATCCCCACTCATAATCAGAAAGCAACGACAGTGCTCACAAACCAGGTCCTAGTTCAAGCTGGAGTGAGCCAGCACTCTGTTTTGGAGTGCCAGCTTGTATCCACTCCGACCAGGGGAGGAACTTTGAAGGTGTCCTGGTACAACAGTTTGTATGGAGTTCGGAAAAGTCGCACCACACCCTATCACCCACAAGGAAATGGACAATCTATGTTCAATCTGCTTCGTTGCCTAGCTCCAGACGAAAAACAAAATTGGCCAGAACATCTCCCACACCTTGACTTCCATTATAACACCATTGCTCATCAGTCGACTGGTGAATCACCTCACTTCCTCATGTTTGGACAAGAGCCCCATTTGCCAGTGGATTTTCTGCTTGGCCATCTTTCTGAGGCCACAGCTTCTAAAGTGTGTGATTTGATGGCAGAACACAGGAGGCGCCTAAATGTTGCCATTGATGTTGGAGGCAGAGTGGAGTTGGCAGCCCACAGGAGAAAAGTGAGGTATTATGAGAAGGTTCAGTGCGAGCCGCTTAAAATTGGATGAAGAGCGTATCTGCATGATGTTGGCCCAGGGTGCAGAAAGATCCAGGACACATGGGGGTCCACAGACCAAGTCGTGAAGGCACCAAGTTCAGATGGTGTTGTATATAAAATTGCTCCAGTTGATAAGTTTCACCTTGTTAGACAAGTGCACCGTACCTCTGTAAATCATGCTCTGTCACCTCCAGAGAGGTTGGCCACAGAGGGCACCTGAGGAGAACAGTGATGAGGATGATGTGGAGTTGGGATCTTGGCTGGTGTTCCGAGAGGCTGATAGTAAACGATCCACTCCTTTGATACCAGAACCATCAGAAATCCTATCAGTTCGTATGCCTGTTGAGTTGTCCCCAGCTTCCCAAACTCCTCAAAGCAGTGGGGCTGGCCCAGAAAATCTACTCGCAAAACCGCTGTAGATTTTAGGCCCAGGGAGACAATCCCCATTGTCTCCCTGGGCCTGCTAAGAGTGAAGATAGTAGGGCTGCTTTTTCTCTGGTTCCAGGTGCCAGCAGTAAGGCTTCCATTTTTAGGCTTTGGTCATAATTTCACTTTATCGGTGGGTCACTAATCCATAGAGGGGGAGTAGGATGTAACCGGGTGGTGTATTAGTTGAAACAGTGTTTAAATGAAGTAGCTTTAAATTCCCACCCGTTTTAGGCCCTTGAATGCATCATGCCCTTTCACTTCCATTTTACTGTTTTGCCGGGCTCATTAAGGTATATAGGCACCGGGTGTGCCTGCCAAGCTAGAAATGTCAGGTCCATTGTCGTGGGTGGATGGATGAACACTGGCGCTGTGCTTGTTGGGCTGCTGTGCCAGGATTTTGGATCACAAATATTTGTGACAAGGGTTGCATTTCAGTGGATTTTCACTGCAGCATCTGAATTTACCAGTTTGTGTGGCTGATTAAAATTCCTGCTGTTACATATTATGCTTTCATCTAGGTGCATTATTTTAGATGCTCTTGGTTAATTGGCTAATAGACATCCTCTAGAGTTGGAGTTATAGCACCAACGCTACAGAACCAGAACGAGATTGAATATTTTGTTAATTATCTGATTGGGCACAACCTTGTTGACACAAAGTGATTTTCTTTTTTTTGTAATTTATCATTATTGCGTGTCATTAATTTGCGTTGTTGTTAATTTGCTTTGCAGTTATTTTTGTTAAAGTCTCAGATTGCTTCTGTCCAGGGTTCCTGTGCTTTATAAGTTTTTAACGTAGAAAAATAAAGTCTACTTTTAACATTGTAAAAGAATGAACAAATAAAATATATTTTGTAAACTATTTCCATTTAATCATTTTAAGCCAGACCTGCTGGTACTTTTAATTGGGAAACCCTAGGCCACTTAATATTATTTGAAAAGTCTACCAGTTGGCTTTAGGGCCACATCCTCTGTCACAATATGGGTTCTTTCCCCCGTGTTAGACTTGCATGAATTTTGTACAATAGAAGGAGGGACTGAGTTGTTGTTTTTCATCTGTCTACCATATTGGATTTAACAAAATTTTTTTTGCACTTGCAGTGGGTGGACAGTAGTTGATGGTGTATTGTCCACTTCAGTTCTGTGTGCATTTATAACACAAAAATCCACAAGACTGTCTACTACAGTGGCCACTATGCTTGAAAGGGTTCATTTTCCTGTCATTTTGAGGTAGTGTAAATCATAGCATGTTACTAAAAAAATTTTAAGCAAGTAATTAGTTATTTCAGATACAGGTCAAATATTTACTCACTGGTGACCTTATTGGGTTCAACTGCTCAGCTACTTGTTCACACAATTTTCAAATCTAACAACCAAACTGCAGCAACTAAATTGTACAGGACATCTAAATGTGGTGAAAATGACTTTGTGAAGTTTAAATCTTACATCAAAATGGGCAAGGAAGAGGATTTTAGAGACTCTGAACATGGTTTAGTGGTGTGAGGGATATTTTAGTGGCACACGTTGAGCCTCTTAGTACTAACTCAGCAATCATATGTCTGAGGACTGCTGGAGACAGTGCCATTTCTTAACCTTTTGGAGAGTACTGTCTTCACTTTGCCTTATATTACCTTGTAGCCAAGGTGAGGTATATGTATCAATGTCTAGCATCATATTAGAAGCAGTTTTACAAATTTAAGCAGTCTAGTCTGCCAAGTTCTGCTAATTTGAATTGTAGATGCATACAGTTATATCTGCTATTTTCAAATTAACATTTCTCCCTGGTTTGGAAACAGCTTGAGAGCAATTTTCTACCAGTTGTTGAAAATTGACAGATTATAACGTATCACCATTTGCTGTTTAAAAGAAGAATCACTGCACCTGACCAGCACCTCACACAAAGGTATTGTCAACAGGACATTGGACCATTTGTCAACAATGGTCCAGACAGACCAAATTCAGGCATAAATATGTCTGAACATGGAGGATGCAGAATGAAAAACCAAACGTCTGCAGCCAGATGTGCAAAAGTGATGTACTTGTGGTAGCTTTGATTTCTGCAGCAAGAAACAATAAACAGTGATAAGAACTCAAAGAAGATGGACAGAGTGAAGCAAGAGTTGATGATTTATTGAATAGTAGACTAACATTAGTAAGTGAGGGGGTCAGTGCATTTAAATAACAAAAATAAGGTCCTGAGGCCAAAGTTTTGTAGCTCTGTAATGCAATACTAATCTACTACCCGACATTACTCTGTATGTAGTAAAGCTTGGTTAGTAAAAATATTTTTAAATGGGTTAGGGTTAGCCATACACACTTAAACCAATGCTCAAATTAATTACATTCTGAACCAGCATCCATTCATCCATCCACCTAATCATCCATCCATCCATCCATCCATCCATCCATCCATCCATCCATCCATCCATACATACATACATACATACATACATACATACATACATACATACATACATACATACATACATACATACATACTTACATACATACATACATACATACATCTTCTTACACCCTTATCCCATTGTGGTCAGGAGAACTCCGCCGGTGCCTATCTCCAGCTGTCCATAAACTAACAATACTTTATTATTAACATTAATATAAAACATAAACATGCATCAATTAAACAGCCAATCTTAAACACATAATTAGTGTGACCAAGAAGCAAAATAAAAATAAAAAAATTCCTCATTAAAACTGAACTAAAACTAACTTAAACTTATAGGACATCCCTATATATATTTAGCATAATTTTACCAATGTATGCAATCATTGCCTGACCGGTCAGGCAATGATTGGACTGCCGTTACTGGAATTGGGCGTTACTAGACCACCTGGACCAGTAACGCCTGGGCCAAATTAATGTCCCAGTCCAGCCGTGGTGAGAGACCACTTGGACTGATTTCATGCACTGCAAATGTTTAAAAATTCTGAAACATAAGAACACAGAGTTGTTGCAGTGTTGCTACCAGGACTGTATTTTTTCACACTCTTTTAAAACTCCTCCGCTCTTGCTGGTACAGATAATAGCTTTCTTGGGACAGATATGAGGAACGAGAGACAGTAATGAATTCTTGTATCACATCTGCCAGGGAGCTTACCACATGTCAGGTATTTACAGGAAGCTGATGGGGAGCTGTACTGTTCTCACACATTAACTATTACAGCTACCAGCTGCTACTTCTGCCTCCCAGTGTGGCTAAATCAGCATTTGAAAATAAAATGGCATTTTATTCCATCACTATTAATATCTGCAAACAAGATTTTTATTAAGAAAAACAAATAGATGTCCTTTTAATTGCAGCCAAGGGATCTGATGTCTGAATTGTATGTATCCACTGAAGCTAATAGAAAGTAGCAGCAATAAAACTGCATTGTGTGCTCCAGAGAAAGATAAAACACAAGTTCTAAAACCCAAATTTACATTTTGTACAAATGAAATGTCTCTGTGGAAAGATGGTACCATTGGCATGGCCCGCTCTAAGTAATCCCACATTCACTCAGTCATCCAGACAGACCATTAGCCCTCATTATCCATCAGCCTCTCAAATGAACAGCTAAGAGAGAGAAGGGCCCACGCAGATAAAAGGGTGATTAGGAGATGAGTCAGCTGCTGGAAAACCTGGAGCTGTCCCGGGATATCTGATGAGGTCCAACTGGGAATAAGAGAAAAGATGTGGCCAATCTATTTTTTATGAAATAAAAGGTAGTAAGTATCACCAAAACATACACATTTTTACCTATAAAAATATTATGTTTTAACAATTTGCTAAGGATATTTACTTAGAATTAATGTGTATTTTGATTATTGTATAGGATAATTGTAGAATTATACAATATTAAATACTTAACTGACTAATTGTTCTTCTTTGCATCCTTTCCGTTTCTTGAATTGCAGTGCCAGTTTTGTTTGCAGCATTGTACTTTTTATTCAGACTCATGTGGGTTACTGGTTCCCACTCCACCTGCTTCTGTCATTGTGTCGTTGGGCAAGACAATTCACCCACCTTGCCTGATGGTGTTGGTCAGAAGGGCCGATTAGGAATGAAAATGCTGATTTCATTGTCTTGTAATAAAGTGTTACATAAAACTAATTTCATTTCCTTCTTAGTGTTTTTAGTACTCATTTCAGTAACTTCAGTTTTAAAGTTGTGAACCAGTAAATTTAGAGCTTTAATATCACAATATTTTGCTCTGTTTTGTTCAAATTTCAAAGAAATGTTTCAGCTTGATAGCTGAGGATGAGCTGAAATGCTGATAAAATGTATCGGACATGTATCCAGAGCTTCCTGAGTTCTGGATACATCCAAATGACATTGTCCACTTTCACCCTGCCTGCAAAATGACATGTAATGATAGGATCAAGTCCTCCTGATGGGATATCTTTTCAACTAAATGTCTCCCTTCTTGCCTGGTCTTCTCAGAGTCATATTCGATAGTAATTGTAGATTTCTTTTATGTCTGATGTCAGACGTGTATACAAATGTCTGACATCAAACTTCCTGTAGCATCCTCTTCTAAGACTCTGTCTGCTTCCACATTTTTATGATCTCCAGTTTATGTCCTTCTCCACTCTGTCATGTTGTTTCCTGATTGATAACAACCTATGCCACTGGCCAAATTCTCTCCTGACCTGTCAACGCAGGGTAGTCTGTCTTTATGCGTCTTTATGTGTGCAAAACTTTTCCGTTATTGTCGCAACTCTGCTAATGTCGATAAAGCATGTCGGGTGGTGAGAAACACCTTCACTTTGACATTGTTTAATTGATTTATTGTGATCTAATAAAACTGTGCCATATTACAAAGGTAGATGTATTCTTGCATAATAATGTAAACAAAATGAATATGTTCAATGGACATTCATGTCTGCCATGTTTGGTTCCAGGATAAACCCCAACATCTGCAGCCACCTACCTGATCGTCTACCTGTCTTACCTTTCACACTGGTTGGTGTTCTGAAAAGTTTACAATGCTCTTTTAGAAAGGAAAAAAAAAAACAATGTCTGCAGGTGACAGCTGACCACTCCAACTGTGTGTTCTATCAGGAAGGGAACCTCTGGACCACCAGACTAATGTCTCATCAAAGAGACAAGCAGCCAAGTTGTACATCACATCACTTTGAGTGACAGCAAATCAATATACTCACAGTGATCACTGTGTGTGTGCACGTGTGTGTGGGTATGTTGGAGGATCCATTAGTGGAGAATCCGGCAGTTCTATGTGTGTAGCTCTGTGTCCTGGGCTTTTGTGGTTTCATATGTGTGTGTGGGAGAGTAAAAAAAAAAAGCCTGTTGGTGTGTGGGTTTATACCAGGAGAAAGCTTTAAATGTTTTGGCTTGTACTTTATTGTGATCCAGTGTTATGTTGTGTACAAATGTGTGTACATTTGGCTCAGTGTGGATTTACACAACATGTAATTACAAACACCTCTGAAGCGTTCCTTGTGGACTGCAGGGAAAATACCATTAACCTCTGTTGCTTGGCTTCACAGCTCCAGCAGGGGTGTGTGAAGGGAGTGCGGGGGGTGGAGAGTCTGCTCAGAGACTCAGAGATTACAGCTACTGTTGTTGGCCGCTGGGAGCAGGCCGCTACAACTGCCGTCTTGTTCTTCTGGACTTCATGGGAGGTTCTGTATGCAGTCAGGGATTTGTTTTAATGCAGTTTGATCCCTTTTGACAGAAGGGTTAAACAGCAACAGAGTGTAGTCCAGTGTTTTCAGGCTGGCTTTACGTTATGAGGATTTGCTTATGAATCATTTGCTAGAACTTGTGACCATAAAATAAAAAGCTAATATTATTTTACTTCTGTGTATATATAAATATATCCAGGCATGTTTTGGGGTATTTTACTGGCTCACCCTCAAAATCATGTGAAGGATACAGAATGAAAAGGAGTTTATGTTTTAATAATAATTATGTTTTGTTATCATTCTTACACTTGTAGTTTTACTAGTTTGTTTTTCATTCATAGATTTAGTATTCACATCCCAGAGAGAAGGAACTTGTTAGACCTTGGAGCTGCAACTGCTTAAACTACAGTCCTAAACCTTGAAGCTGCAGCTACTTCTTATCTTGGGATACTCCTTAAACGGCCTGTGTGTAGATCTTCCTTTGTCCTCCCTCCACATTTCTTTCCTGCTGTGCTTTGTAATAACAGACCAGTTCTGATGCAGAAAGTCAGAAAGCATGGCAGACACTTTGAAGAAGTGGTTTTGCTATGTCTTCTCCTTTTGCAAAAGCCTTGCTTGAAAACTCATAAATGTTGTCTGTGGTTCTCTTTTTATGTAGGTTGAGAAAATACCTATCAGCTTATTTACAATAATAATCATAAATGGGCACGAAGAGAGTCTTGGGTCTAAAATCTTAGTGTAATTTTTTGAAGAGATGAGCATTTAGCTGGTATGAAGATGAATCTTGGTAAACAGGAAGTGGCTCATGGTTTAGAAATCTGTTCACTTTCAGGTGTTGCTCACTCTGCTAATTGGTGGTGAGAAGAGTCAGTTGCCAGGAACCCTAGACAGTTATGTCTTTGAATTAGTGAACAAGTAATTATCATGGATTAAACTGACCAGGTTACTGCATGCTCAGATTATGGAAGCAACTTTAACCTAATGTTTAATCTGTAACTGTAGATCCTCAGTTAACGACACACCTCAAACCCTAGTCAGGGCCCCTAAAGTTCCAATCTGTCTCATTGGAACTGACTATTGGCTCCTAATGGTTAACATAAATTCTTAAACACAAGGTCCTAATGAGGTAACAAAACAGGAGGGCAAGCCTGAACACAGAGATTAATTTCCTCATCCAAATCTCTGTGTTTAAATGAGTCTGTAGACGGCAGCCTAAAACAGTCAAATACTGATAGCTGCAGTACTAGAAATACATGGGCCAATGTGTTTTAATACTCTTCTTTATTTTTATGTTTTTAATATTTTTTGGGTGTGTGGGGCTTTGGCCTGGCTGGGGAACCGTGGACTCAGCCGTCAGGTTAAGGGAATCTTTTCCACTTTTGACAGTTTTTTTGGAGGTTTTTTAGTGCTGGAAAAATCTAAGGCCTGTTTGTCATTTTGACAGATTATAATTTGCACTCTTGAGTGTACTTGACTACACTTGGTGGAGACGTGCAGATATTTTCAACTTTACGCACAGAGATAACTAAATCAATCAATAAAAATAAAAAAATCCTTTGTGTATATCTTCTCTGGTATTGGTTCAGAAGTGCATTCCAAACTTTGTTCTACAGTTTGGAATGCTAGTAAAAAGCATTCCAAACTGCTAGTAAAAATCCCCAGTTCAGCCAGAGACAATTAAAGATGATGCTATGTTGTGTTAACCTATTCAATCTGGAGAGAGGTAGACAGTGAAAAGAAGACGATTAGAAAAGTTTATTAACAAGCATGAATTAAATCTTTGGTTCTCGGACAGTGGCTGAGGACATTGATTACCTCAAAATTTATGATAGCCTCAGATGAGCATTCCAGATGCTCATAGGAACCTCATCCCCCCGGGACCCGGCACTGGTGGTGGAGGTTGGTGAAGAATGTGGCCGAATGGCCGGGTGAGTGGAGGTGAAGGGGTGGTGGTGGGTTGAGCTCTGCTGGAAAGTGGAAGACGCCATGGATGGAGGTCCTTATCAGATGGGACTTGGACAATGATTGGATGTGACATGTCATGGACCAGTGTTGATTAGTCAACGGTAATGAGCTGGATGCACCATTTGGATGATGCAGGTGGGGCTAGGAAGAGTCTTCCTGTTTGAATTTGTGCCTCGACTTCATTTCTAAGTAGATGAGGAAGCTGTTTACTTTGTTAAGGAAAGAAAGGAAGATGCATAACTATAACAAACGCAGCGCTGTACAACTAAATTGGCTTGAGATCTTTTTAATCGCACATCCCAGAATATTTGCACCTGAGATGTTTAACAGAAGAAGTTACACTGGTTACTTAAATGGCGGTAGAAAAATGAAAGCAGTAAAATCTTACTTAAAGTGTTCGGGTTACTATCAATTAAAGTTGATTAGTCTGGTTGGATCGGGCTCACACATAATTGGATCTTTTTAGGCCCAATCTAAAATCTAGAGCAGATTTCTCCTACCCAGCAGGTGAAGCACTCATAATTTCAATGGAATTAATATAATTTACAAATTGATTAAAAAATACAATTTGGTTGATATTTTTGGTTGCCATCAGTGAAAATGACGGACAACCAAAAGGTCTAGTGCAACGTCTGAGTGGACTAGAGCTGTAGCTTTACAGCAGTGCTGTGTCATGAAATTTTAATTCACATGTTTTGTGGATCTGGTAAGTCATGGTCAGCATGGTGTGGGATGACAGGAAGGCAAGAATGAGTTTTAGGGAGGACCTGGTCCTTCAGTAAACAAAGCAGGATCTGTCTTCACATCCTCAACACAAAGATGAGCAAGTTTCCAGAGCAGTCTAAGCTGTAACTGAGTATTTCCTGTTTCTTGTTTATGATGTTCATAGAGCTGGTCTTAAGATATGGTCTTGACATCTGATTTGGTTTGGAGATCTTGGGGTCTTGTCTTGTGGAATCTATGTGTGATATTGGTTTGATGACATGTACTGTCATAGTTCACAGAAGTGTGATTTTCTGGTGGAAAACCATGACCCTTGGATGGAATGGCAGTCTTTGCTTCAAATAGCTTTGCATTTTGGTCACAGGCAATGTCACAATGAAGCTGGAGAAGGTTGGAAGGATTTGGGCAGGTTTTGCAGGTTTGTAATGACGTAAGGGAGGAACCAAAAAAAACAAACACATCAATCAGTGACACCGCTAAATTCCAATTTTCATTCAGAGAATGGAGCAGAAAAAAGTAATCAAAGAATGGAAGTAGTTCAGGCACCAAATCAGAATGCTTCCTGAAAGCATAGCTTTGGTAAGTTTCCGGGCACGTCATTAAACTCATTAAATGAAATAAAGTTTTATATTCCTCATAGTCCTCAGAAATGTGCTGAGACATGTTGCTAAGCAGAAAAGCAACTTAATTTTTCACCTAGAAATATTAACCTCAGCACCTGAATTTGTATAAGTAGAAGATAATAAATTGGTATTTTAATTCAAATAGGCCACTTTGGATTATTAGGACTACATAACATTCAATTCTAAAAATGATGTTCATAGCACACTTTAAATTGATAATATTTACATCTGTTCATCTGTATTTGACTCATTAAAATTTTTTAGTGTGGGCAACAAAGACACCCACGACAGAGGCAGATTTTCCTTCAAAGTTAAAAGTTCTTATGCATAAAGAAAGAACTACAGAAGGATTCAGAATGGATAAAATACATTTATTTATCTGGGTAAGCCATCTTTTTACCATTTTCTTTATTGCACACTTTGTGCTCTATCTTGGGCCCCAGGCACTCCCAGTCCGCAAAGCTTTTGTATGATAAAGAAAGGGATGACTTTGGTAAATCTCCCCCACAAATCTTGTATACCTCTGGCTCCCACAGCGTGCTGCAGATCATGAATAATGCAAAGTGTTTCTCAGCTTCCCATCTTGTTCGCATATGACCTATAGCCAAAATGATTATGCAGATTTAGAGAAATATATAAATAATGAGATGTTATAAATGGCGACCTGAGGCACAGGAGATTAGTGTGCATTTATCAGTCAGTGGGGAACACAATGAAGGCAGTAGATCCTCCTGTTAGTCTTTTTTTTTTTTTTCATTCTTTAGCAAAAGCGATTGGCCTGAATTAACAGACTAATGTGGTAGCTGCTGTTTGCATAGACCTTTAAAATGTAATTATTTTCAGCTTTGGAAATGGGTGATGGAAACAAAGCCTTCAGCTCATGGATTATGTTGCCTGCTAAAGTGAAACATCAGATGCAGCCAGACTATTTTTCCACTAGTTTACAGTGGAATATTTATATATATTTATAGCTCCAGTCAGGAGTTAACTATCACTAAATATTCATTTTGCATTGGGACAACTTTTTTCAGACACAATTTCAACTTCAGTGAAATAAAAACAAGAATTGGATGGGCAAATGTAATATTATTGTTGATGTTTTCAGCTCTACTCACTATATTCACAGACAGCTTTCAGCTGATCTTTACTCCCTGACCTTTATTTGTGTCCCTTGATGTTGAACGGCTTATGCTCTTGCCTCAGTGGGGCCCAGTTTGGACCCCATACGGAGCAACTGTGTTGTTGTCCCCACAACATAGTATCTTTTAAAAAAGTTATTCTTACACTGTATCGAAAACAAGGCCGCACACACACCCACACAGACATTAATTACTGAAGATAAACACTTCTGGCCAGATTTATTCATAAAGCATAAACACTGAAAACAGTTTTGACTTTTCCAGTATGGATATTTCTCAAAGAGGGTTTGATGAAAACATCATTCTCTTTCTGTCATCACGGAGAAGCAGAAATCCACATTTTCTGCAATGAAATATTATTTAAACACTAAAAGACAGAAATTCAGGAGGGGAGGCTGAGTTTCAATAAAGAACTCCTGTTTGAATTAAAGCTAAATGAAAAAATAAAACCCAGCATTTACAGAAATTAATATGTTCAATCAGTAAGAAATGCACAGTACCCTCCCACTACAGCTTTAGTTCAGGGACCAGTCCAGCCTTCCATTTGTTATCTGGGGTAAATTTGAGTGAGTAATAAAGTCTAATGTCTCTGAGATGCCTGGAGACTGTCAGCTGCATTTCCATTTCAAAGGTACGCAAAGCTTTGTCAATATTCTACTAATCCTGAAAAAACATCATTTTACCATTGCAGTGTTTTGTTTCCGGTAGAGTATCATAGAGTTCTGTGAGCAAGTTTGTGCTCCCAAGAGAAAACCTCACTATCCCTATCTTCCCTCTCTTTTTAATAATAAGAAAACAATTTTAATGTTAAATTTTACCATTAACAATGACTAGGGTAAAGGTTAAATCTCCAGGCACTTAATGTTCTCATTATAATCTAAAGATTTTGAAATTTGAATTTAAACTTACCTCAAATAAACCAGATTCAGGTGAATGCTTTGCACCCTAAAACTACTGACCTGAAAGTATTTTTACTGCCTTTGTGGACACTTCAGAATGATTAGCATTAACCATTTTTCTGTCTCATAAAGAATAGAATTGTTGAAAACAGAATCCATTCTCAGTGTAGTCAGCTGAGGGAATAAGCATCACAATGTCCAAATAAATTGTTCCAACTGATTGACACAAACCGATGTGGTTCTAAACAGACCAAACCAAGAGAAATCATTTTGTTAATCAGATATCTGGCTGCTGGTTGGCTTGGCCAGGTAAAGACGCAGTTGGACAGAGAGGTTTGGTTTACGTCACATGAGCATCCAGGTAAACACTGTTCTAAACCTTCTTTTCATTATTCTTTGCTCTGAGTGTTGGGTTTAGTTTCACTTATCACCTTTGAATTGTGCTAGTGGGGAAGGTATTTCATAGACATCGGTTAAAATTAGAAGTGAGACTCGATTAAAAGTTTTAAATAAGTTAGATGCACGATCCGAAATCAACACATCACAATGAATTGAACATCTATTGACAAAATAAGCAACATTTTCAATTAAAAAAAATCCCTTCACTGCTATATTATTGAATGAATACTGATATGAGCTCAACATCAAAGGTTTGTTTTAATGTTATTCAGGTTATCCAACTCGGGCTGGACAAGTTGCAAAAAATCCTATCACAATTTTTTCTTACCGGTCAATAATTTAAACTTCACAATATTAATGAAATCATTATTTTTATCACTAATATTTTACAGATATGGTAAAATACTGGCAGTTTTGGTTGCCAGAATTTTACCGTATGAAGACGGTGAAGTTCTGGCAACCACAGCTGCCAGTATTTTACCGTAAATTAGAGCTGTTTTTTTTTTTTTATTGTTTCTTCTACTGTGTACACAAACACTACAATAAACAATGTATGACGCCACAGCAATTAAAGCTGATTTCATTATTATAAAATATCAAAAATCTCATCAGTATTCAAAGAGATTGACCTTATTAAAACCTTACTGGTAGAGTGCAGTAGAGCTCCATGAGAGTGTTTTTGCTCCCAAGAGAAAAACTCACTACCCGCCTATCATGTTAAAATCAATAAGCTGTTGCAGCATCAGTGTTGACATAATGTCTAATTATCATAAACTATGGAGATGACTGGAGATACAGTTGAAAGTCATCCTTTGCATTGTCTATCTGCAAATGAGACTTGTCAAACAGGATGAAGAGCTTCTTCTGTCTTTATCTCACTCACAAGGACAGGTTTTATAAATCTCTTATATTCTAATACTTTTACTTTCACTCTTCTCCATAGTCTGCTGTTAGGCTGCTTCTTTATTTGAATGAATAAATTCAAATAATTTATTCATTCAAATAAAGAAGCAGTTTTATTCATTCAAATAAACCCACCTAAACAAATGTGACAATATGAAAATGTAATATGACATTCATTGTGAGCAAATCTATTCTGGTTATCAATATCATTACAGGTCTGATAAAATGTGCTGAAAGTAAGCAAAAAGCAGTCCCACATATTGATGCTGATACTGCTACCCAAAGCAACAACATTAAGCACTTTAGCATCCAAAATGTCATCAAATGGATGACATTCGATGACAAATGTCATCCATTTGTCTTGTCTTGGTTTCCTCAATTTGCATATTAACTGTTTTAATCAATGTAGGGGGAAATATTCACTGATATGCTGTTAGTTGATTAAAAAAAACCCCTCTTCTTTACTCTGACTTCCTTCTGCTTGTGTCTGCAGGATCTGGCTGACATTGTTTTCTGGAAAATCAAGCAAAGGAAAACCTCTGTCATTAAGGTGGTAAAATGGTGTAACATGTAAGGAAATACAATAAAGCTGATGAACATGTTTGTTTTTGTTTCTTCCTCAAGTTAATTTTCTGATCTCCAATATTGAGGAATTTTATGCTGAATGTTGAAGAATCCATTAATATTTAAACTGCCTCTTTTATAGCCTCCCAGGCAGCACACAGGGAGAGCATGCAATGACACAGAGGAATCCACAATCACAACTGGAAACTTTAATGGGGAGGCAGGGGTGGAAATGACAAACAAACCAGGTGAACTAATATGGACCAGTTGTGGCAGAAGAACTGCACGGGGACAGAGAGGGAGACTAAATAAGGAGGGGGGCTAACTGATACTCAAAGAATCTACAAACCAACAGAGAAAACTAACTAATCTAAAATAAAGTCACTGAATCGCAGGAAAAACACAAGAATAAATTAGGAAACTAAACACAAAAGGATTACCTTGTATGGCAAAATGTGTATGAAGTATGGCAAGACCTTTCTGCCAATAACAAACCCAGCAATAATTAAAACTTATGTGGAGTTCTTGGCAAGTTCATGGAAACTTGCCAAGAAGCTGCAAACTAAATTGACTCAGCATTGTGCATTTCCATTCTTATGCTGATGATATTCAATTATTTATCTATAAATCCTGATGAATCGGATCAAACAGTTTGGTAAATTACAGGTGTGTCATGAAGACATTAAAACCTGAATGATAGTAAGCTTTCTCTTTTTAAATTCTGACAAGACAGATGGTTTCATCCTTGGACTGTGAACTCTAAAAATTAAAGTCCTTAGTCATTCACTTGATCTGGACAAGCATTAAATCTTTAGTAAAACACCTCTGTTTTTTTATTTATCATATTTTAAATGAATTCCTAGTATTTTCTTTTTCATCTCTACAAGAATTAGAAATACCCTGTCCAGGAATGTCGAGGAATCATCACAATTATCCTTAACAAAACTTGGGAGTGGAAAAATTGGTGAAATTCCTCGATAAGGCCCATTAATTCCAAACACAACATGCCAGGGACTTGGTGAAGTATTTGATAGAAAATAGGCTGCCCTTCTATCAGTGTAATGCTGGGCCAAAGACCCCCTTCATTTCAGGCTGAGGCCCAGTCAAGGCAACAGTGCATGTGAAGCACAGCACCACAGGCCAACATTTTCTATCCAACTGGGCCTAAGTCCTGAGAATGCTGAAGTCTAGGTCAAAATGTAAACATTTCCATATTTTTGCTACAGACTTTAGTCTAGTAAAAACCAGGTCATTGTTCTATGCTTTGCTTTGTCCAGAGGGTGTGGACCCTTGGCTATTGTGAAACGATTGTTTCCTGGAGGCATGGACTCCCATAAAGTTTGAAACTTTACCCAATTGTAAAGTCGTATGTAATGACACTATGAAGCTTACCCAAAATTGCCTGCTCTGTAAACAACCATCCTCCACTGAGAAAAGAGAAGTGCTGAGTCGAACAATTTAGTAGCGTGACCAAGATGGATGAATGGCTTTCTTCATTCCTTCCGTTGCCATTCCCAAAACTACAGGCAGACCATAATTTTAAAAAGGAACAAAAAATCGACATCAAAACTCTTCTTTCTTTTCACTGAGTGGCCTTGTAGAAAATCTACTGGAGGAATCAAAGTGACTGGGAGAATGTCCAGACTGTGCTTTGAATCAATTTGAATTGAGGGCATCTCACATCAATGCAGTGACCAGGCTGTATAGACTGTGGTGTTGAAATAATTTTAGTGGGTTAAAGGTGTAGCAGGTCTATCATCATGTTGAGTACATTTGAGAGGTGTTAGGTGCATTATGTTAGGTGCATTATGATCACCAGGCATCGTTTAAAGATTGCATAATGGAGCCTAGGCGTAAATTCAATTTGGAAGACTCGTTCCTCACGCGCATTCAATTAGCGCACGCTCCATCGTCTCTAATCTATCAAGCTGATCCTGCCACGTCACTTCCGGTCAGCAGTCAAGTCATTGCTGAAAAGGATCTCCAGCTGGCTCGCCTCTGCTTGTCAGTCGAGCTCATGTCGCACGATCGAATGTCCGACTTTGAGTCTGATTGCTTACCGGGTTCCCCGGTCCCTCCCGATCTTCCCGGAGATCTCATCCCCCCCACCTCCTCCCCGTCGCGTCGCAGGGGTCGCTTACCATCGCGTCCCACGCCCCCATCTCCAGCTTCCTTCCTCCGATCCAGAGGCATCACCCTGGTCCCAGGTCTACCTCCACCGCAGGCTGCTTCTCTTGCAGCTCTTCTACCAGCCGGCGACGCATCTCCGCGATTTCCTTCGCTAACCTCTTCCCCACCCCGTCCAAGCGGCAGGAAGCGAACCGGCAAATCCGCCGCCCCCCCCCGCTAAACGCCGTCGGGGCCGCCCCCCCTCTTCCCAAGCAGCGCACCACTCACCGTCTCCTTCCCCTCCTCCACCGTCCGCTCCTGGTCCCTCCTCTCACGGGCCCGTCCCGACGCCAGAAGTTCCCGGACCGTCTTCACGCCAATGCTCTCAATCTTCTCCTCCTGTCGCTCAGATCCACCTCCTTACGTCTTCGCTAATCACCTCTATGGATTCTCTTCAGCGTTCCATTTCCTCGCTGTCTACGTTTCTCCACCGCGGGATTCCAGACTCCTTTAACCCTTCCACCGCTCCTTCAACTTCCGCTCTCGCGGCACCTCATCCCGCCCCTCAAGCCCTTCTCTCGGCCTCTACCCTCGCCACAGCCCGTCCGGTATCTCTGCTAGGTAAGCCCGTCTTTCTTTTCCCGACTTCATTGCTCCCTTTCTATTTTCTTTCCTTTTCAGCGCGATTTAGCCTCCTGGCCTTTATCGTCTCTCTCTCTTTCTCATTTTCTCGCCCCTTCCACTCGTATTCAGGTACGCCCTACACGCCCCTATGCGCCAATATTTCTCCGAGACTGCGGTCCAAGATACTTCAGGGGCAGTACGTAAATTTGGCTTCCATCCTCCTCCCCTCCCCCGAAGTTGACCAAAGTGTAGCTTCTTCAGGGGATTTCTCCGCCATCTTTAAATCTTCCGATCCACGCCTCTCTAAGGACCTCTCCATAGGGCAATTCTTGGCCGCGTTTAGCGTATTTAGAGACGTCATTTGTAGCATCTACCCTGAACGCCGCATAGAACTAGACGCCTACCTTGCTTTGATAGCCGACTTACACATGCAGTATGGCCGGTCTTTATTTTACCAGTATCATAAAGCCTTTGCTTCTAAAGCTGCAGCAGTCTTGGCTCGTTCCGGTCAGTGCCTCAACTGGTCCATCCTAGATATGGAAATCCTCATCATGCTTACCCAGTCCACTGCATGTTTCCAGTGTGGCGCTGTCGGCCACCAGAGCGTCTTTTGTCCTTCCATCCCTTTCAAGCAAACGCCTCCCGTCGTCACCCCCCCTCAGCCCCTCTTACCTCCCAAACCCCTCATGCCCCCCCCATCCCGCGACCGCCATGGACGCGAAGTAAAGGTATTTAACAACATGCCTATATGCAACAACTTTAACGAAAGCATTTGCGCATTCCCTAACTGCGCCTTCCTTCATGTGTGCAGCCTCTGCAGGGATGCTCATCCAAAATCCGTTTGTCCCCGCAGCCCGTTCCCAAGCAGAAAACGGGATTTCAGAAATTTGTTTCCCTTCACCTTCGCACTCCCATCCTCACTACCGAATTAGCAAAACTACTTTCATGTCACCCTGACCGCACTTTTCGTTAATTTCTTGATCACTGGGCTCTCCCAAGGTTTCCTAATAGGTGTCCCTCACGCCCCCAGCTCTTCTCTCGTCATTCCCAATCTTTTGTCAGCCCTGCACGAGCCAGTCATCGTTTCTCAGCTGCTCGCTAAGGAGCTGGCTAAGGGTCACATCATCGGCCCTTTCGATTCCCCCCCCTTCCCCGTTTATCGCATCAATCCCCTAGGCGTTGCTACTCGAAAATTTTCTGGCAAGAAACGCCTCATCTTAGATCTTTCAGCCCCCCACTCTGGCCCTCACTCCAGCATTAATAGTCTCATCCCGAAGCTTCCCTTCTCCCTTTTCTACGCCTCAGTGGATCACGCTATATCGCTCATTAAACACACAGGTCAAGGCGCATGGTTGGCGAAAGCCGATATTACAGATGCTTTTAAGATCATGCCAGTGCATCCCTCTCAGTGGCACCTGCAAGGTGCCAAATGGGATGGCAAATTCTACTTCTTCGTACGCCTGACTTTTGGATGCAGGAGTAGTCCCGGTCTTTTCAACATGTTATCCGAGGCGCTCTGCTGGATTCTTCTCAACGTCACTAAGCTTCCCTCTGTGCTTCACCCCCTCGATGATTTCCTCCTTATCGATCCGCCTTCCCAACCTCCCGACTCGCTTCTAAAGCTAAAGGACCTTTTCTCGAAAGTCGGTGTCCCTCTCTCCGAGGACAAAACAGCCGGTCCTTCCACCTCGATCGAATTTCTAGGCATCTCTCTGGACTCTAAGTTGATGCTAGCTTCTCTGCCGGGCAACAAATTAGCCCGCATTCGAGAAATAGCTCACGCCCACCTTTCATCTCCAGCACTTTCCAAACGTCAGCTTTTATCCTTGCTCGGTCACCTTAATTTTGCCATGCGCATAATCCCCCAGGGTCGTTCTTTCATCTCCAGGCTGCTCGACCTAGCTAATTCAGTCCCCTCCCTGCTAGATCTGGTCTCTTTAGACGATGGCTGTCGTTCAGATCTTCATTTCTGGTCGAAGCTGCTCGATCACTGGAACGGCATCTCTTTCTTTTATGACGACATCGTTCTTTCAGCCGCCTCCATCCAGTTTTACACCGACGCCGCCCCGTCAGCAGGCTTCGGCGGGTTCTTCCAAGGCAGATGGTTCGCAGAGAAGTGGCCCTCCTCATTCCCACGGTCCTAATCCTCCGCCTTCTACGAAATCATCCCCATCGCAGCAGCCTGCTGCTTATGGGGCAACCTATGGGAACGCAAGCGCATCGTAGCTATGTGCGATAACGCAGCAGTAGTCGAAGCCATTAACAAGGGTCGGTCCTCCTCTCGCGCTATCATGCCTTTCCTTTGGCGTATCACCTGGCAATCTGTCATCCACAATTTCATTTTAACCTCCTGTCACATTCCAGGCTATTCTAACTCTATCGCCGATGCTCTCTCCCGTCTCCAATTTCAGATCTTCCGGCGCCTCTGTCCTTCAGCCGACCCTCTCCCGACTCCGGTCCCCCCTTTGGAGGACCTCATCCTGAACTAATTCCTCCTTCTATCCGACCTTTGCTTCTCTCCGCTAAATCTCTTATCAAGAGCGGTTTAGCACCTTCCACGCTAAAAAACTATACCTTCGCCTGGGAAAAATTTAGCAAATTCTGCCAGTACCACGAGATCCCCCTTTTTCCGATCAGTACTAACACAGTCGTAGCATTCCTTACCCACTGCTTCATCCATCTGCAGTTCAAGCCTTCTTACATCCGCAGCCTCCTAGCAGGTATTAATTTCTTTTTCCAGCTTCATCAGCCGTCGCCCTCTCGTAGTCTCTTTTCTGATCATGCCATTAAGCTCCTGCTAAAGGGCATCTCTAATCAATTCCCAGCAGTCCCCGATGACCGTAAACCCATCACTCTCCCCATCCTTCGAAGCCTACTTTGTGCTCTCCACTCAAGTTCATTTTCTCCCTATCTCAAGCACCTTCTATCGAGCTCTTTTCTATTAGCTTTCTACGGGTTCTTCCATTTGGGGGAATTTACTACCCCTAGTAAAACCTTCATACCTTCTAGAGATCTAGCTGTCTCAGATCTTCAGTTTCATTCAGACTACTATACCCTTTCTCTGAAACACTCTAAAACCCATGTAGCCTGCACCGTTGTCATAGCTCGTAGCAAAGGGCCGTTTTGCCCCTTTCTCACCATGTTTAAATTCGCCCTGTTGTGCCATAAGATTAGTCTCCCTTCCGAAGCTTTATTTCTCACTCCAGAAGGCTCCCCCATGACCTCATCATGGTTTCTCAAACACCTCCGACTCCTTTTAGCCGCCATCCACCTCCCTCCTAGTCAGTTCTCAGGGCACTCATTCAGGATCGGGGCGGCTACATCTGCAGCCGCCCAAGGAATTCCAGCATCGGCACTCCAGCAGCTCGGACGATGGTCTTCTTCTGCATACGCCTCCTACATTCGTCCTGACCTCTCTTCTGTACTCACAGCCCAACGTTCTCTCAGTGCCTAGGTAAGCACTGCGCAATTCACTGGTGGTGGTTTTATCCTACTGGGCTTCGTCCCTCTCCAGCTAAGGTCTGGTTTCTCTTATGTCTTTGTCCCGCTATACTCATTACCGAATTTCTTCTCGGTGTGATCAGCAGACGCCCGCATCACTCCGCAACAAATCGTGAGTTCGTCTCGCTAGTTCTCCGTTTTCTTCTCTCTTTAGCACTAGCACCCGGTTTTGCTACCTTCTTTTGGCCCTTCACCTTCTATCTTTCGCCTAGAGCCTCATCGATCTTTGACGACTAGTCTCTTTATCGCATTTCTAGTCTTTCAACTCTTCATCCCTGTCTAGCTCATTACCTGCATTCACCTTCTCACTAGATTCACATCACCAGTTGGTTCTCTTCCATCGCTATGTCATCCTTCGCTACGTATCGCCCGACTAGTTTCCTACCGCATTTATCTCCCTCTCGCACGTTCATTCCCCGCTGGCCTTCATCCACCAGCATTTTCTCTTCCCCGCACGATACTCTCCGATTGGCGTCTTCCGCCGTTATTCAATCATCCCTCGCATGTGACTTCCCTAGCGCGCATCTTTTAGTTATGACACTCCCCGCCATGCCCGTCCATGACCGCATCCTCCGCCGGCTTTAATCTTTCTCAACATTCATCCTCGCCAGGCCTTCATTTTCCAGCGTTCTATCTTCCCTCGCTCATACGACCTTAGCCGGTTTTCATTTACCAGCTCTCTCGTCCTCGCACGCATTGTCCCTAGCTGGCCTACATCTACCAGCATGCTCTGTCCCGCACGCGCATCGCAGCTGATCTTTCATCATCCGCATTAAACTACCACGCCCGCACGTTTCGACCGGGGTCCGGGCCAGCTTTTGTCCCCTAGTCATCTTCCCGAGCCGGCTTCCCTACCAGCATTATAGCGTACACATCTCCCCTAGCCGGCCTCCATCTACCGGTATATCATCATCCCTCGCTAGCTTCATCCGTATGTTGACCTGCATCTGCCAGTAGTTATCATCTCACGCACTCACGCCGCATCAGGTCTCATCGCCAGCATTCACCACTCCTCGTACGCATTTTCTATCCTACGCACGTTTTATCCCCTGCTGGCTACCATCTACCAGCACGTCATCAACCTTTGTCGTACATTCATGTCAAGTCTTCATCCGCCGCATTCCGTCTTACCTCGAACGGTATTATCATACGGGCCATCGCTTTCAGTACCTATCACTATTCCTCGCACGTATCTTTTCTAGCTGACCTCATCACCAGGGAGTCTTCACACCACGCTAGTAACCCTCGTTCTGGTCTCTTCCAGCAGTTCATCACTCTTCGCACGAAACTACCCTAGCTAGTCTTCTTTCTCCAGCCTTCACCATTCCTTGAGATTCACCCACAGGCTAGTATCTACTGCCAGCCTCTCTTCACGTTAATCATTAACACACGAACCCATCTCGGCCTCAGCCCCGGCTTCGCCCTCCCTTTTGGGGGGATCACGTTCCTATCGACAGCGGGCTCACCATCCGAGACTAGCTCTGTCTCGCCCGTTGTCCTCAGCCGGGGCCAGAACGCCAAAGTATCTATTCTTACACATTAGTTACTCTCTAATCGCACCCTCTCTCTCTGTTTGAGTCTCTCCAGATTGAAATTCAAAAGGAATATGCCAAGGATATTTTTAAAAAGTCAAACAGCAAACAACTATCTGTGATCTTTGGAAAAAAAACTAATAATCAAAAACATTTTAAAAGGTGCCCTACAAAGACTTAGAGTTTTTTGAAAGATAGGGTTGGGAATGTGTCAGAAATGCAGTTTCTAAAATAAATGGAAGTCAATATAAAATCCTAATATGGGTAGAAATTCAAGCTGATGTGTTTGTGTGCTTGGATAAAATGCCTGATAGGAGAGTGTTAGATCAGAGATAAATGACTTCATTAAAGTGTAAGTCTCAGAAGCTGGAGCGAGCCACGTCTCCTCCTTCTGTGCCATCACAGATTATGAACTCCATAAATCAATATATTTCTGTAAAAGGATAGCTCTCGTTCTCCAGCTACATTCAGCCTCCAACACTGGGGCTGACACAGCTAAGGGGTTTCATATACTGTCATTATTTCTGCTTCGAGAGGACACTGCAGTGGCAGGGGGAATATGGTGATAGTGTTAAGTTTCCTTTTTCTCATGATGGTGGAGAAAATGTGCAATTACACATGACAGAGTCTTAAACCTCAAGATAGAGGTTTAAGACTAACCTTTATCCTGAAAAGTCCTTCATTTTTATCTTAGTATTTAATTTTTGTGGTTGATGTGGGAGACTCATAACAGGAGGAATAGGAAGTGATCAAGTTTGCTTATTACCGACCTAAAACTAAACAGCATCAACAGACAATTATGGATAATTTCACAGAACAAACAGATTTTCCCAGATGCAGATGAAGGATAGAATTGGATGCAAAGTTTTCACAATTAAAATGATGATTCTCACAGAGATCATCAACTGCAGGATACATAAAGCTAAATGAGACATCATGTGATGATAGTTTAATGTCTTAAATGAAAACATTACAGATACATTATCTACAAATTTATGGTGGTGTGACTAGAATACTGAATTAGCTTCTGAGGAAATTCAATGAGTCAGAATATCCACTGATTTATCAGAAATTTGGTCTATATATTTTTATCATAAAGTCCTTGTATCTTGGAGCTGTGCAGAGGAACGAACCTCAGAGAACCCAAAGTTATCATCTATTTCTGGATTTCCCAGTCATATCAGGCTTCTACCAAGATCATAGAACATTTGGAGATCCTGATGAGGGAGAATGGAATGGAGTGTGAACTCTACTACACTTGACCCATGGAAGCTAGACCAAGGGACTTCTTATGAGAATTAATGTTCCATTTTTTTTTTCATTTAGAAAATTAAATGGATTTGGAAGATTGGAAGAGATGGTTTTCTTCAGTGATCCCTCCTGGACCTGGTTGTCTTATGATAAAATAAACAACATTTAAACCTATGTCAAAGGTCGTGTTACCAGATTCTTTGTGATGTTGTTTTAAGACTCGTGGAAATTAAAAAATATATATATATTTAGTTGTGTGGTCAAGAAACTCCCCTAATATTTACTTCCAGAAAGTAAATATTTGTTTGTGAGGCATGTAAATTCAAGGAGGACTGTATGATACACAAACTAGCAGAGGGTCAGGATAGAAAGATTGTCGACTGTGCTACTATTTTGGTTGAAAATGTTTAGATTAGGGCTGTAACTATTCCTTAAATGATCTGAGTACTTCAATTATTTGAATTTCTAAAGGCAAATGATCTGCATTGAAGCTTCTTTAAATTATGTTTCATCATTTAGCGCACCGTGTTCCGCCTGGGTGATTATTTGTGTTAAGGAACACTCACTTGAGCTGCTGACGAATGTTAAGTGTTAGTGCTATGTGTGGTTGGGGCAATATAGGGGTATTTCATTGAGTTATGATAATGTTCGGGTTTTTACCGTTTTCAGAGGACCAAGAAGCATTCTTAAAATGTCTGGCACGATGCATGGAGTACAGCACCCTTTCTCCTCTGTTCAGAGTGAACAGCGGGGAAGAGCTCTACAGGGGTATTTATGCAGGAGCGCACAGTGGTGCTGCATAGCTGGCAGATGTGTTACTGTG
The DNA here is from genome assembly GCA_911649635.1 of Poeciliopsis gracilis. Classification (NCBI taxonomy): domain Eukaryota; kingdom Metazoa; phylum Chordata; class Actinopteri; order Cyprinodontiformes; family Poeciliidae; genus Poeciliopsis; species Poeciliopsis gracilis. The sequence goes on from CAJVRI010000501.1 coordinate 80,732, forward strand.
TGTGACGGAGGAGCCAAATCCAGTCGTTCACATGGACATAAAGCTATAAATGGATGGGCAAAGTGAGAGTTCATCTATTAAATTTACTGAAGATGAATGCATAAACTAAGATCATAAACTAAACTGGACATTTATTTTTACAAATGTCTTTGTGAACCTGGCTGTTTATCGTTAAATTGAATACCATTTCAGATTACTACCACTGTAGCCTTGTAGCAAACAAGTCCTGGGATCAATTCCTGGCCCCAGATCTTTCTGCATGGAGCTTACATGTTCTCCCAGTGCATGGTGGGTTCTCTCCGGGTACAAGCTTCCTCCCAAAGTGACGTGATTGCTAGGGAGATTGGTCTGTATATATTTTCCCTAGGTTTGAGTGTGTGCGTGCATGGTTGTTTGTCCAGTCTGTCTCTGTGTTGCCCTGCAATGGACTGGTAACCTGTCCAGGGTGACCCCGCCTCTCGCCCGTTGGACATAGGCACCACCACCCTTGCTGACCCCAGTGGAATAAGGGTGTAAGAAAACGGACAGATGGATAATAATTTCAGATTTTTGTATAATATTTGTCCAGATTAACTTAATCTACCTGCAACTGTTGCTACTTGTGAGCGGCAACTTTTATTGTATAAAAGTCACTACTTAAAAGTATTACATACATTACACAAAAGTAATTATAACGATGGTCAAATTTGAAAAATGGAGCCAGTGTTGATGTCCAATAGTAATACTGCTGTTATGGCAGCATTTACCAGGATTTTATTTATGTATTTATTTTTTATCAAATTACTCGATGAATTGTCAGAATAATTGGTAGAATACTTAAATACTAAAATAACAGTTTACAACAGCTCTAATTTATATCGACAAGACACCATATTAACATTCTTACCAAGTATTTGGAATGACTATGGAAGAATACATGGAACACTATGAAGACCTGATCACATTTTGTTTGGGTAATACATGAGTTTCATGTTTTCCATCCATCCATCCATTTTCCGGTCACCCTTCTCCCTTACGGGGTCGGGAGGTGCTGATGCCTATCTCCAGCTGCGTTCCGGGCGAGAGGCGGGGTACAGTCTGTCGCAGAGTTTCAAGTTTTTTTCAGTTTAAAAACTAGAAACTTGAGTTTTTAAACTAAGGTGGAACACCATGAATTAGAGCAGCAGCCACAGAATCACTGCTGGACAAACACTTTAATCTGCCAGCATTTTTATAGTTTTGTCATTTCTTCTTCATGACATGGGTTCCGGTATGCAGTAGAATTTTAAGTGCATGTTTTAGGAGCACATAAATGTTTTATTGACAAGAGTCGCACAAAGTCCCTTACTGCTTATTTTACATCACTATAATTTCCCTCAGCCAAGAAAGTTTTAATCCTGTTTTAATAGACGCCAATGAATGAGAGAGAAGGAGTTAGTGCATAAATATGCCAATATGCCAGCTAACCCTAACACTGCCTTTTTTAAAAATCAGCATATAAAATATTCAGTCCACCACTTTATGGAAAAACAGTCGACCCTCTTGATACAAGAGAAAACTCAGAAAATGTCTGCTTATCAATGAATAATTAGCTGATCGATAATATCATTCACCTGGAACTCATTAACCAAATAACTTATATCGTAGGCAGGAGAATAGTGAATAAAGATTATTTTGATTACCACCTATTAGCCATGAAAGCAGGTTGAGAACAAGACAGGGTGAGTCATGCAGTAATTGAAACAAGGAATATTTACAGTGGTGGTTTCCGATATTGGCGACATGCCCAGGGCAGAATCTTGTGGGGAATGTCATGAGCATGCCCCACTCCAAAACTCCCCACCAAACCCCCTGCAAGTGGAGGATCTGAAATTCAGCAGAAACTAACTACATGCCAGCGAAACCTTTTTTTGGGAGTGTAACTCCAGACTGCAGCCCCTCACTAGCCGCAAACTGGATGACAAATGCTACACCTAGTGTTAACTGCTGTGGTCAACCAAACACTTAAAATGCATTCAAAGTGTGCAGATGTTAAAGAAAGAGTCATAAAGTGATTGATAGACATTTTCCTTTTCTTGGTCCTGGTGAGGACTGCTTTATATAATTCCTACAATTACCTTATAAATTGTATTTTTTTTTGTTCATAATTTATCTATTATTAAAGGTTTCACAACCTCAAATCACAAACTTGGTTTTATATTCTGCTAAGTGTAGAATATTAGGCCTGAAGTATTTCCTTTTATAATCTAAAGCTGACTAAAAATACTCAAGATAGCAATAAATTAGGCGGACTCACTCTTTACCCATTCTTTGAATCAGAAACAAAATTCAGCTTCTGATTTGAAAACTGAAACTTAAGCTGGTTGTGTTTGTGATGTGGTAGGGAATAGAAAACACACCTCTGCACCAACCCACTTATTTCAAAATCCAACATTATCAACAACCTATAATGGCCGTCCAGCTCAATCAGAAATAGGAGCCTCCGTTGCCTCTGGTCATCTTCTCCCGCTGTGTCAGTTTGCTGCAAGGCTGGTTGCTGCTGTTTCCTGTTCCCATGAAAAAACAACTTGAACTTTTATTTGTGTTAGTTTTTCAGTTTTTGTTTTTTTTTATCAAATGACTTGTGTTGAAAGTGCTATCTTATAGTCCTTCTCTTGAGAACTTTGGAAAAACCTCCACACTGCTGACCCAGCTCCTCTTCTACCAACCGGCTAGCTAAAGTCACGCTGCTGGTGAGTGGTTTGTTCAACTGGTTCACCATACGTAGTCATCTTCTACTTTTTATGTGGTTTATAGCATCTCTGGGTTATAAAGTAAATGCTGTCTGTAAGAGGAAACAAACTTCCATCACGTGTCGGGTCCAGTAATATCATAATTAATAATTATTCAGGTTAATTCAAAAATACTTAATTGATCCCAAACTAAAATTAAATAAATTAAATAATTAAAGTGCACACATGGTGTCAGACAAATACCCAATGCTTATATCAGCAACAGTGAAACCCTCTATATTATCAGGAGTCCCAGCAAATGTGGCCAGCTCTGTTAAAAAAACTGAAAGGCTTTTAGTACTGTTTGTTCAAAGGGAAGCTTGGATCTAGTTATATTCCTCCTCTGGAGCAAGTTAACCCATAAAGATGTCCAACACAGGCAGGTCCCAGACTGCTGGTGGAACCTGAGAGCTAAAGTGAGTGGTCACAAAACAGACCCTTTGACTTATTGACAGCTGACTGGAGGACTTGTGAATGGCTCACAGTAGTTGAAGGGATTAAAGGTCCTGACAAAGTGTCAGTGTCATGAAGTGTGAGCAAGTTGCCATTTACTGTATTTCAGGGCAGAACATCCATCATGCAAAAAGCAGACAGGATGAAATCTGTTATTTAATGATTGTTATTGGCATATTGTGGTGAACTGAGGCATGGCTCACATCCAAACACAACTCCTGTAACTTCACCCATGTCTCTGTCTGCTTTGTGCTTTGGAATGTAAAAATAAAGAAGAATAAAAACGCCCAGACAGAAAAACAACAACAACAAAAAAAACAACAAAAAAAAAACAGTCATACATCAAGCTTTTTGATAGATTTCTATGTTAGCTGGTTGTTTACTGAATCTAAAGGGACTTAGTGAGAAAAATCAATAGCAAGACTTAAAAAAATAGCAGATATCCCTTGAGATGTGAGTTCAGAATGTAATTTAGCAAAGGCAAATTCATTTAGTAACGCTGCACTTCATACTCTGAAACCCTGAGAGGAAGCCAAGCGCTCCTCTCTCTAAACTCTGTTCCTTCGGGCCTCCGGCGTGCAGCAAGCACTTCACCCGTAACTGTCCACTGATCGAACACAAACTTGTGTGTAATTGTATAGAGCTCCTCTCTCGACCTTCTCTGTCAGGAGAGAAATAGGGGCCATCATTCATCCTTGCCATTACCAGTCTGCCTGCCGTGAATAATGCAATTTGTATCCTCTATGGAGTGCATCCAGAACAACAGACACTCCAATAAACAAACAGCAGATCGCAGTAGAAATCCACTTAAAGGGGCCAGTCTGGCAACCGGCAGCGCCATTAGAAGCCAGCTCAGGTCCCATCATTTCAGCCCGATGGATCCCTACCTTATCTGTTTTAGAGGGGACCTATGATAATGAGCCTGCCAGTTTCGTTCTGCTGAAGTGCTGGATCACACACATGAAGTCATAGGCCCCGACAGAGGCACACACATGCACAGAGTTGCCTCAGTAGAGAGTTGTGGGACCTCAAAGTGGAGGTAAAGGTCACTCTGTAACCTTTTGTGAGAACTAACAGCACTGAGTGAGGATTCAAATGGATCAGTATGGCAGAGGCTGAAGTGCATGTGTGTTTGTGGGAGCTGATGGATGGGAAGAGCCAGGATATTAGATGCATGCAGCTTATAATTGGAGTAGATGAGGTGTTGTTAGGGAGATTGATGTCACATGCTGTGTAATTGAGTTTTTAATTAACTTCTTAAATTGTACATGTAAGACTTGCTTTTCATTTATTGATTTTCCTGTTATGTCATCCTCATCTATAAGGTTCATTTAAGTTTTAATTATTATTTTTTTTTATCACACAAAAGTTTCAGAAGTGCAGCAGTCAGAAAAACTAAAGTTAATTCAATCTTATTCAGAATTCTTTGACTGATTACCATTGTACTGGGCTGCCTGATTTGTCCTGAGCTGAAGGTTTCTGCTGGTGGGCGTGGCCAGGCAGATGGCACAGGTCAGAGACCTGAGTGAAGTTGGCCCCCCCACCTTCTTCAAATCAGACAAAATTGGAAGAAGGTGGGGGGGCCAACTTCACTCAGGTCACTCAGAGCAGTCGCCTCATCAGTCTGTGAAGAATGTTGACTGCTGCCTCTGAGTTCTTCTAAGATCTTGTTCATATGGATGTCCAGAAAGGCAGGAGTTTTTTTTAAAGATTTATCTTTTAAGTATATCCATCCATCCATCCATCCATCCATCCATCCATCCATCCATCCATCCATCCATCCATCCATCCATCCATCCATCCATCCATCCATCCATCCATCCATCCATCCATCCATCCATTTTCTTACACCTTTGTCCCTAGTGGGGTCAGGAAGGGTGCTGCTGCCTGTCTCCAGCCAACGTTTTGGGCAAGAGGCGGGGTACATCTTGAACAGGTCGCCAGTCCGAAAATATTATTTTCTCTGTCTCACAGACAATTTTTTTTTACGGAAATGGACCATAAAATGTGATAAAGATTAGCAATTGTCCTTTTACATTAAGTTATGCTAGTTGCCACCCTATCTAATGCTAATGCTAACGCTAGCCTGTCTGTGCTAAGACTCATCACCTGCCTGTCCAAAACTAACACCTAAACTTTTTGATGTTGCATCACTTGCCCACGTAAGCGAGTATACAATTTGAAAATGTCATATGTATAAATTTTGTACAGCACTTGGCTGCGAGGAAGGTAAACTTTTCTCGCCTTATGGTATAAGTTCCACAGGAAATGAATGGTTGGGGTAGACGTCACCTCCTCTGTGTCAGGCACATAAGCAATAACAGGAGTCTTGGAAAACCCGTGAATGGAATGTGTTTTTTTCTGCTGATCTAGAAATGACTCTCATACCAGCCTGCTGGGGCAACAACTTCTCACCTTCTGAGAGGCAATCAAGGGAAAAAGACCCACAATAGACTGCCTTTCATATGAATACATGCTTTCCAAACCCAGCACTCTTCAGAAAATTTAAAAGGAGGTGAGATGTAATCTTTCGTTCCTGAGAATTTACAGATGTGTCAGTTTATGCAATATTTACTGAGAGTGAACACTCCAGATGTTTGTAACTCAGAGATATATCAGCGTTATAAAACAAAAATCAAAGGAAATTGTCCACAGCTGGCTTACACTTCTGAACCTGTAGAGTCTGGCTGTGATGAAGTCACAGTACACTCAAGTGTTGATAGGAACTGGTACCTGAGTCATATTGTGTAAAGGGTTTTGATAATACTGTTTAAATAATGAATATAGGTTAATCATTTAAACTAGGATGTCCTATAATATTTATTTACAGAAGTAAAAAAAGAGAAATTTGTTTTGAGCTGGCGAATTATGTTTATTCTAATCATTTAAATGTTGTATGACATTGCTGAAACAAAAAATCCTGATGAGAATAATTGTTCCAATAATCTCTGAAGTGACTGATAATGATTTAATTTGTCTTGCCTTGCTGTCAGAAAAATCTGTATGTTTAGAAAAAAAAAATTCTATCAGTCTCACATTATGGGTTTTAAGAAATGAGATGGATGACGATACATCCGGCATGACTTCTTTCAATGAGCTTAAATGTCCATAAAAAGTTAGAAGATCGTTTGATTTAAAAAAATAAAAAATAAATAAACGTAAGACAGTGTTGATGTGAGAAAGATGGGATGGGAGAGTGACAAGTAAACACAAATTAGAGTGTCTTATTGTTTAAAGCAGGGGTTTAAATTTATACCAATTGAATATGAGGGTGTGAAATATTTTTTTTATAAAAGTTGCAGTATGAATAAAGAACCTGAGTCCATTTCTTATCCCTGGCTCAAACATTTCCCTCTTAATCCAAGTCTCCTGCAAATGTTGCTGAAACATTTGACAAATTTGAGGGCGTTCTCTGGCAACACCGTAATCTCAGCAGGCTGCTCTGTGTTTACACAGGGAACATCATTAATTTTTATTGGTTCTTTTCTACTGAGTGAGCATTAATAAGCATTGAAAAACACAGTGGTGGGTTCAACAAAATACAACTAGAACATTGTTGTGTAAAAGATGAATAAATGCCAGAGCCCAATCTCAACAGTTGAATACTAACTACTCTGATCGACAGTTTGCATTAAGGTTTTTGTCATCATTATGTCATATGCTTAATGGTCAAATCACAGACTAATGCATCAACCTGGGTCCAAAACAATAAATGTGTTCTATGGCTACATATAGGGAGGATGTGGGCACACTTTCTTTGTGAAGTTGTAACTTTTCAAACATGTGGTACAGATATTCATACACAACCTTTCATAGCAGGTCAAAACATAGTTCATATACGTATATACTGTATTAAGTATTTGCTCACTCACTTTTTTGAATTAAAAGACATATTATTTCACTGTGTTATTAATGTTTACTGTTTTAGATCAGTTAGAATAGCCAGAATTATTATTTGAATTATGAGACAAATTATTAAAAACACTTATTTAAATGCAGTTCATTAAAAAAAGTTAAATTATTTTACCTTAAAGCTATTTACGAAAGATCAGATGATGAAAGTTTTTAAAGCTTCTGATCTGTGTCCCCTGCGACAGACTGGCGACCTGTCCAGGGTGACCCCGCCTCTCGCCCGGAACGCAGCTGGAGATAGGCACCAGCAACTCCCGACCCCATTAGGGAGAAGGGTGGTCAGAAGATGAATGGATGGATGGATGGATGGATGGATGGATGGATGGATGGATGGATGGATGGATGGATGGATGGATGGATGGATGGATGGATGGATGGATGGATGGATGGATGGATGGATGGATGATCTGTGTCCCACAGATAAATGTGTTTTGGAGTGAAATGTGTGAATCAACCCAATTACAAAAGCAAGGAATCTTGTGAAGGTCCTGGTAGAGAGCATAATTATCCAGTGAAAATGTTTATTTAAAGACATGGGCTGAAGGGAACTCAGAGAGGAAGAAGTTATTACTCCAGAAGCAATGTACGAAGACAGATTACAGTTTGCATATGCATTCAATGGCAAAGAGCTAAATTTTCTGAAATCAGACAGGGAAATTTAGATTGTTTTAAAATGTTCAGCAATGAGTCCTGATAAATTTAAAGCCAATATAAAGCAACATCTCAATATACAAGACCAGTAGATTCAAGCTTGACTGGGTCTTCCAAATGGACAATGACCACTAAATTATTTGGTTGGTGGAAAAATAGCTTATTGACAAAGACAATGTTTTGGAGTAGCCATCACAAAGTGCTGAGCTCAGTCCGTTGGACATTGTGAGCCAAGGTGAAAAAGTGTGTGTGGGCAAAGAGGCTGAAAACCCAGACCCAGGAGGAAGGGACCAACATAAACACAAGATGTTTCAAGTCACACCATTTAAAGGCAAATCTGCCAAACACAAAGGAAATGGGTGGAGATATTCTAGCATTACCCAGTAAAAATAAGACTGATTGGTTTAATACTAAAATGATCTTTACCAGTTTCAGGTAAAGATATTTGAGTGACTAATTCAGCTTACCTAATCAGAGTGAATTATTGTGACGGGACTCAGTATGGTCCCTACAGTAAGCTAACATTTGATATTTTGAAAATGTGCTTCTAAAGCTCTGAATAATCTGAAACAATATTCTAGATGTCTAATGTTCTTTTGCACAAACATTTAAGGCTCTGTTTAGAACCTAGAGGTTTAACCCTGCTGGGGCTTTTATGACTTTGTAAGTCAAATTGACTACTTAATCATTCTTCAGTGTGTGTAATTGTAAGTCTTGTATGTGCCTCCCTAACTGGCACAGACCTCTTTGTGTGCTTGTTCTGCTGTTTTCCATTTGCCTTTCTGCATCCTCCCGGCTACCACAAGATAATCTATCTTTCTCCCATAAGATGGCAGCATCTGTAATAAATATGATAAAGTGGCCAAGGAGCAGTTATCGGGACACATGTGGTGTAGGAGGGGGTGTCAAGTCTTGATCCCAAAGCAATGACCAATTAGTGAGAGCATTATCTTTTCAAGAGAAGAGGCTTTCAGCCCTACTCACCATTCAGGAGACATTCCCATGCCGCATGCCTGGGAAGCAGACACACAACACCACATCACACACCCAGACAGGAAGTAAAAGTAGAGCCATTTCATTTCCTTCATCAGACACAACATGATAGATTTGGAAGGAGCCAGAGCTGTGCCCTGAAGGACAGAGTCCCTCAACATAACCTCATTGCCTACTGCCATTTAAAATTCACATCAACACTGAGCAGCTTATGGACCAATAGCATTTCTTCGCCCCTTATCTGATTCATTTTTCCCAGGATAGACTCAAGTAACTGTGTGGTGTGGGTGTTTGTGTCCATGTGTGCAACACCACCTTTTGCTTTTGGGTCTTTTTGGTTTATAAAGCATTTTTTTCTATTATTCTAGTCAATAAAAGAACAGATGGGAGATCTCCAGAGGAATATTTCTGCATGTACTGTCCAGTAGCTTAACATCAAGTAGGCCAAAGAAACAAAAAATGATGAACTAAAGATGTAATAGACCAAACAACACAGAATCTTTAGAATGATGCTGACAATTTTTGGCATGCTACTACCTATGCCTGTTATGAGGACCAAGTTGAAAAACAAGAGGAGTCAGAAATATTAGAAGATTTGTTTTTCTGTTAACCATAAAAAAAATAATAAAAAAATATTGCAGTGATTATAAAAGAGGTCAAATAAGCAAAACTGAACTCAGGCAAACAAATATGACCAGACTGCACAAATATACATAGTTGACCTGGAAAAGAACTGACATCGGGTAGTGCGGTCCTGCTCACCATTATTACCACCTCTTCATATTTTTGCATAACTGAGTGAATATCTTCAGAAATTTGGAACTGTGCCTTTGTATTTTTTTTTTATTTTTGAAAAAAATACTGTTCTCAAATTTGATTTATACTTTTCAAGACTGGCTTATAGCTCACAGAACAGCCCTCTCCTGCGACTCCCCCACTCAGCTTCTTCAGACTAGCAGCAACAGCAATTAGTAAACACCAAGTGGAAATGCATGTCTGTTGAGCTCATTACACAAGATACTTTCCAGTGCAACAATGACAAAATTGCTATGTCAAATGTCTTAAATTATGTTTGACGTATACAGCATTTGTATAACTGAAGCCATTTTATTGTGCTACAAAATGGTACTATGTGTCTGGAATAAAGATAATACTGCCTCTTTAAATTCCATAGACTCCTTCTGTCTTCACTTTAACTCAGTTGTGTTCTCTTCACGTCTTGGCCCTTCTGGTTCCCTGCTCCATGGTTGTCCACTGGTTCTTCTGTCTTTTTCAGTTTTTCTGACTGTTTCCAATTCTCACTTCATGTCCATGTCCTCCCTCTGTCATTCCAGTGGAAGTTTCTTTGTAAATTGTTGAAGACTTTGCTGTCTGAAAACTTTCTACACTGCTCTCCTACCCATTGTACAAACCATGACAAGCATTTTCAGCTTTTTACCATCAAACATAAGAAGAAAGAAACATGTCTAATTACTTTTTGATAGTTTCTTTTTTAAAATAATTTTACCCATATGGAGATGTTAGTTCTTGCTGGTAAAACATTGTTACCAATTCATCTGTTTTAGTGATCCAATTACACAATCCATTTATGCTGCTTTACATGTCCTTTGGCTCTGCATATAGTAATGTAAATGAACAATGTGATCACAACACAAGATGTGATCTGACCTACATACTGGTATGGGGATGTTAGTCCAATGGACATGACTGATTCATCCATTCAGTCAAGCGTTACCTCCTGGGACGTTACCTCTGTGGGACTGAATATTGGACTACATGTCTTTTACAATTATACATCACTGCATTGAAGTAGAAGCAGAAGCAAGACGTGACAACTGAAACAGTTCTGTGAATCATACCATAGTAATGGAAAGATGCTTTTTCTTTTCTTTTTATGTTGGAAATTTTTCTGGATTCCAGGATTAAAACATTGTTTTTCCTATGAATAAATTGGTTTACAGGGAGGCTCAATTGTTGAGTTGTCTCGGTTTTATTGATGTGCTAAGTTGTTTAAATAATGATTGCACCTGCACTGATTGTGCCATTAATTGGTTTAGAGCAATCAAATCAGCCATAACATGACTTGATGTTTGGTACGTTGTATGTCCACCTAGTCAAGTTTTTTTGTGAAGAGTGCATAAGTATGTAAATGAGAAAGAGAGAGAGAAAGATAAACATGCATAGAAATAATAAGCTGTTGATGTATAACAGTGTATAACAATGTCATATTTTCAAATGAAATAACATATCTTGCAGAGTTAACGTGGCTGGACGTGCATCTGTATTATAATAGGAAAAAGGATTCATTGTATTCCTTTGTGAACTTTACAAAAATCACTATTCAATGTATGCTCTTTACTAAAAGACCAGGGCACACATTGAATATGGGCTAAGAACAGCAGTCGCAATGCACATATTATCTTAAGGACGCAATTCTCCACTAGCTGAGCTTCAACAAAACAGTTTACTAGAATGCACAAGCGCAAATGGTTCTTTGAAAATAACCCCGTTAAATACAGCTGTTAAATTTAACTCCCCTATGACAGCTTAGCTTGTGTGTGAACTATGCAAGATGGTTCATACCGTGCCATGAGGTATTTACAAAATAAACAAATAAACATTGAAAACTATAAATACCATTAAACAAAAACATAAAAAAATAAAAATAATAATAATAATAAATAAAAACAACAAACAGTGTTCATCAAAACACACAAACATATAAACAATCTGAAACATTTAAAATTAATTTCATATAATTAACAAAATGTACTTTAAATAATTCAGTGGCAATTTCTTGTATATTATTTCATATATTGCAATAATTTGCCTTGGTATATCTGTCATCATATTTTGACGTAGAGTATAACACTTTTTATTATTTTCACCTTTTATTATTTTCTGTGTCAATTGATTACATACCTCATATGCTTTTTAGCATATAAACATTGGAAACATACATTTATTATTAAGAATTGCAATATGCGCTCTATAACCATTAGCAAGGTATGTAGTAAAGAGATAAAACAGCAACTTGACCAACACAACAACTTAACCAGTCAACTGTTTCATTTCCAATGAATTTAGTATTTCATTTTCAGGAGGACACCAAAAAAAAAGACATTCCATTTTTTTAACACTTCAAACATGTTTATGTTTTCTGTTGCTCTTCAAACAACCTCACAAAGAAATTATTATTTTGTGTGTTGTGCTCAGTTTTGTCACTAACTTTGAGTGCCAATTGGCATTTGGGGACTGTGTGAAATCTTAAAACACTGTCCTTTCAAAACACTGTCCTTTCATTCACTCCTAAATATGAAGTGAATCAGATTGGATCAGATTGGCCTTGTGTTGATGAAGCATAGTTTGGTGATGCTCCGTTAAAAGGTTTTCTCAAGAGTGGAAAATACATTTTCTCATGAAGCAGTGCTGGCTCTGAAAGTCAGACCATGTTTAAATGCTGTCAAGAGAGAAGGCATAGCATCCTGTGGCCTCTGGAATTGTTTTAAAATTACTAAGGATTGAGCATGAACATAGAAAACCAGAATAACAATATCTGCTTTTTCTCTGATTACTTCACTTTTTCACAGCCATTCAAAACACAGTAATTTATTCATATTCTTAAAAGGAGAAATACTATTTCAAGATAAAAGAACAATAACAGTAACAATGTTTTTTTTGTGCAGGTGTAACCTGGCTCTGCTTCACTCTTCTGTACCAGGACGGCCCAAGTAACCCTTTGATTCTGGTGCCAGGCACACATCTAATAAGCTTTCATTACACTCCATATGTTTAAGTTAATAAAAATTATGTTTTATGTGTTACTAAAACTTTTCTACACTGTGTGCTGAAAAATGTAACTTACATCTCGTGCAGCTTTCACAGACTGGGACTGAGTATAAGATCCAGCAGCATATAACTAGCCACATAAACGGTGAATTTTATTTTGGCATTAATAATTATGGCATTAGGGCTGGGGTGGTAGAGTTGACCGTGCAATTCATGGGTTGAAGGTTTGATTGCTGCTCTGCATGTGTTTGTCTTTGCGTTGTTGGGCAAGACACTTCACTTGCTTTGGCAGCTGGTCAGAAGAGCCAGTGGTGCTACATGGCTCATTTCTGTCAGACTCAGGGCAGCTCAGGCTACTATCAAGTAGCTTGATATCATCAGTGTGTGAATGATTTAATATCAATGTGAGTGTTACACTAAAAGTGTTATGCAAGTCTGATTGTTGGGGAGCTGGGGTTTGCGTTCTGTGTGGGCTCCACCAGAGGGAACCAAGGAGTTGCTGCTCACTGGAGAGCAAAACTGTTGAGCAATTACACAACTACAAATCATCTGCTTTATCAGCAAGAGGTTAAGAGGAGCCAGTTGCGTTTAATGGTATTCTGTGCCTCCCTGTGGTTTTGTAGTGCTCTGTGATTTCTTTGAGATTTTTTGATGTTCTAAGTCTTACATGTAGTCATCAGGTAACAGGTTTTACTTGTAGCTTCCTGGACTCCTTTCTCTGTAACACCTTGGTTTCTCCTTGTGCTTCCAAAGATATCCATAAGGACTTCTGGTTTAATTGTTGTCTGTCAATGTTCTTTTCCTCTTCCCCCATGCTAGCTCAGTGTCCGCTCTCTGACATCCTCTAAATCCAGCAACTCCACCTGGACTCTTAAAGCTTCCTTGCCATACCTGGTTGTCATGTCATGCCCTAGGATCTCTCTCACCCTCATCATCTCATCATCTACTGTAAGAACATCATCTGCTGTAAGATCCAGTTACAATCTACCTTGAACATTTAAGTTTGCGCTACTCATCTGCTACCTAGCCTCTTTGCAGAGTTCCACTTATTCCCCTTTGCCTCCAGTTCCACGGACACACATTCTATATTCATTAATTGTTCAATAAACTTGATTAATTCTTTCAGTCGCCTCATGACTGTGTTCTGCATGTGAGTTAATGCTGTATCTACAACCACTAAAACACTAGTTTCATTTCATTAAACAATAGATCGGAAAACTTGCTCCTGAATGAAGTGTGGATTAGGAAAACAACGGAGACAGCTCTGGTTACCACTCCAACAGAAATTAAATGTACATCATTTACTCATAATGGGGTTCTATTGGTCAAATCATGCACAATGCCTTAGATCAAAATATCAAACATATAAATAGATCTCTTTTGCCATGTTTTCCAGGATTTCCCATTCATATGTCACACTTTGACCTTTGACCTTATTTCTGCTGATTCTGCTCTCCTTCAATCACTTTTTGGCTCAAGTCTAAAGCCTTTTCTCTAGACCTTCTTCTGACTTTGCAAGGGTCAAACCACAAGTCTCACAACATAGCTTTCTTATCCAATCTTACACTCACATATATACACACACACTCTCCTCTTTTGTGCCCCACCCAGTTTCAGTGTGTGTCTAGAGCAGTCTGCCTTCTGTGTGTAAATGCTGCTTCCAACATCCGGCGTGTGTGTAGGTGTGTGTGAGTGAAAAAAAGGGAGAGAGGGTGGTATTCATTGCTTGGGTTCCGATAGCAACAAGATGGGTTTCTGGATGACACCACTATCTCTGCAAAACAGGCACAGGCAGACCTTTAAGTAATGAAAAAAATTCCAGCATCACCTTGTCGTCCAGAATGCACAAAAGAGAAACCACACAGGGTGTTATTTGATTTGACAGTTACTTGTAATTAATAATACCAGACAGAGAAGCACAGTGATGTAATCGGGATTAGTGGTGCTATAAAAAGAGCTCTAATTGCGCCTGGGCTGAAGATACAGTGGTGAGTTACAAGAACGGCTGGAGCACAGATGGACAAGAAAGTTTTCTCAGGAACTTCACAGTAAAGAGGAAGAGCTGTTCTCTTTTCATTGCTGTTCCTCAGTTTCTCAAGCTTGATGTTTTATCTCCACAGTGCAGACAAAAGGACTGAATCATAACTACTTTATCTTGAAACTACATGGTGGAATCACACAATGAAATATTTTCTAACAACTTTCTATTGGTCCAACTGCGTTTCTGCTCACTGGGTCCATAATTGTCCTTTATTTTTACTGAATGAAATAAATGTAAACAAACTGACTTGATAACCTCGCTGCTAGCTAGCGAAATGAGACCAAAACATTGCATTTCTTTGTGCTCATGGAGCTGCGTTTCGCTCGACGCTGCAGTATGTTCCTTTCAGAGATAAGATGAAGGATTATTTATGTCTGTTAGGGGAGTTGTAGCATGTCAATCTGCTTAATATAGATCTGTAAAATAGTGTGGTCAAGGGTCTTCAAGGTGAACAAACAAACAGCATCAGCCACTGGCTTCAGATTTTTCAGATGATTTTTATAGACACATTTACCTCAGACATCCCTCCTGAGCTTCCAAAAACTCAGTGTTTTTATGGCCAATTGGCAACACACCTGCAGCTGAGTGGACCAAGCCACAATTAAACAGGGAAAAAAATGAAAATCAAAAAACAAAATCTAAACATAAAAACAACAACATTATTAATCTAAGTTACAAACTCATTTACATAACGAAATAGTCTGAAAAATAAACCATGTATTAGAAGATAAAAAATTACTTCAAAGAAAAAACAAAGCAATCCTTCAAAGAAAACCTTCTAATTGATAGAACCCAGCAAAGTAATTAATGACTTTATCCAGACACTCAAGCAGGAAATGATTGGCCAGCCCTCCCATATTCCTGCCCTGCTGCAGATCTACATGGGATAAACAATGGTGAGTAAAAAGGAAACCAAATACCATAATTATATTTTGAAACAAAATAAACAAATTTAACCAATAATCCAGAAGTAATAATTTTAACCTGGAAACTGCAACATAATGCTAACACAAACAAACCTGGGATAGTATGTGAAGCAAAGTTGCAAAGTAATTTTTAAATTTAAGCATTATGACCAACTAAAGAAAGTAAATTAATCAGAAATAAGAATAATGGTCAAGTGGTGAATACAAACTGAACCACTTTGTCACAGCTCTGTGAATCTTCTCTGATCTGAAATCCAACTAGATGCTGGACACCAATAGATTCTGCGTTAGCATCAACAGATATGACAGATACTCATACTGGCATATTTCCGAAAGGAAAGCAAACAAAAAAATAGCTTTTTAGTTTTTTACAGATGAGTTTTTTTACATGTCATGAGATCTCATGTCATGTCATGTCATGTCATGAGATCTCATGTCATGATGATGATGATGATGATGATGATGATGATGATGATGATGATGATGATGATGAAAAACATCACAACCCCAACTTACCTTATTGTGCCGGCCACATAAGTTGTCCCTTATATGGTTAGGAGAAGCATTTCCACCATCTGGTCTAAAAATACAGTGAAAAATGTGTTTTGATGTATTTTTCTTGGCAATATCATTAGAATTTTATATATAAGTTCATTTGATTTCTGTATATTTGGATTTGATTTGTGGTGGAAAACAAGCTTGAAGAAGACCTTCTAAACATGTTTAGAGGTTTATTATATTTGTATTACCTATAGAACAAATTATCTGTATGAATTGGTAGCATGTTTCTTTTTTCCACAAACGATTTGCAGTTATTGGACCTATTGCTTTACAAATACCCTCTGTTAATTAGGCTTTGATTATACTGTAAGCAACTACCTTCAAAATTACCAACAAACCGTCTTTACAGATAACGTCAGAACTTTAAATTTCTTTATTTCAAGTATTCAACTTGTGTTTTTAATGAAATAGGTAAATGTATTTGGTTAAGTCTGTATAATAAATAACACAGAGGAAATGATAAATAATGCACAACTTGTGTTCACCTAATTACCAGTGAGGTATTTGCTGTGATAATTCAGTTAGCCTTTATTAACATCTGATTCAGTTGTGTAGATTCTACATCATTTTGCAGTCCACTACTTTACCACAGGATGGGATCTGCATAAGATTAATCTTCATCAACTATTAAGTCCCTATATTTTTTTTTATTAAAAAATGGGAAGTTACACATCTGGTATTCTTTGTAAATATGAGACATTTTAACATAATTATTCAGAATAATTTATGAGAAAAGACCCAACTATCTATGTTTTTGTCCATCCTGTTTATAGTTGCAATATTTTTCTTATGCTGTAATGGGACTGAGCTCATCACAATAAAGGAGCAGAGAGAGAGAGAAAGCAGAATAAACAGTCTGTCAAAGATCCCAGTAATGGAACATTAGTTTAAATAATTCCCATTTTAAACATGATCAGTCAAGCTCAGAGTCTCTTTTGTTGTGTTTTAGATAAGGAATATACACAGTCATTCTGAACTGAGGACAGAAATGTTCAAGAAATAAAGATTTCTTTTTTTTTTTTTCTGAATTCTAATCCTCAGCCATTAGGATCCACTGCTATTGATTTAATGGGGCCTAACATTAGTGTAAAACCATCAATGCTAGAGGTAGTGAGGCTGAGCCCTATCTGTTGTCTCCTAATGAGGAGCTTGAGTTTATCTACCAGTGTAGGTAATGTCCAAACCAGGACAAATTAGACTGACAAACAGCTTGGTTAATTACTTGTGATTAAAAGATAACCTGTTAAATGCTTGTGCTTCACAATCTGACATACCGAATAAACCTGGTGGTGATTTCCTTTGAGCCAGTTAAAAGTTACCCTCATGTACAATTTTTTGTTAACAAGCACAGTAGAATAGTTCTGGAGCTTTAACCATGGGTTCCTTTCTACATTAGGTTTTGTAACTTCCTACCGTTTTACAGTTTACATCTAATCTTTAATTGTGTTTATCAGAGGCTTCTTAAAATCTGCTGTATACCGGAGATCTTTCCGGCCTATAGCCATTACCCTTTGAAGCAATTTGAATATTTCAAATAACCATATTTTTCCTTTGGGAAACATTTATTAAGTTTTTTTATTTTCATATTTGTTGAAGCTGTCACCATGCTCTGACAACATGTATAAGGCAGACAATCTGAAAAAATCTAATTCCCCTCCCCTCTCCCAGTGCTAACTAGAAACAACAAGAGCAGCAATATCTAAAAAACATATCACATATGAATATGAACATCTGAACTGAAATGTATTTGAACTGAACAATGATCTCTACAAAAGTAGAGGAGGAGTAGAGGAGGAAGAAGAAAAATGCCAGATAAAGATTTGATTTAATAAAGTCCATCATAAAGATAAGATTTCATCTCCAGTTATTATTTTTGGTAGAGAAAAATTGCCCCAGCATATTTGGTGCCCAGATTCTCCATGTGGCACAGCCAAAAAGTTGAGACAGAATATGTGAAAACACAAGAGGAAATTGAAGAAAAATAAAAATGCAACAAATGCAGGGACAATAATTAATGTAAAAAGATTCATGCATTAAAATCATTCTTGTCTAGAGGCTTTCTGTTCTACAGTTAACGTGAGGCCAGACGTCAACAGATGCAGTGATTGTCAAAATACATAACATATAATAGCAATTTTTAAAACTTCATTGTCTGACACATCTGACAGTTAGTGGGGAAGAATAGAGCCTAATTGGTTTGGGTAGCTTTTCCCTTCATATTAATATATTAATTATTTGAAAAGCTGTTTTTAGTTTATTTTTTGTCAGACATCTAATATATTAATGAATTCAAAATAGCTGGAAAAGAGAAAAATCTTCAAGGAATATGGTCAATGGGTTGTACTTGAACAGTGCTTTTTCAAAGCTCTATGTGAATGGCAGTGGGCCATTCACACACTGATGGTGGCAAACTACTGCATAGTAACCTCAACTGACAGAAGCCGTGCACCAGCATCACCGCTCAGGGTAGGTCTCGGTAAAGGGCAAAATGACAGAGGCGTGGGGACTGAACCAGAAACCTGCAGTTTGTGGGATAAACTTAAACCACTATCATCACCATAATTATTATTAGAATATATGTTCAACTTGTATTGAACATACATTCTAATTAGCAGTAATTTATGAAAAGTATTAGCTAATCTTCGTTAATGTTCTTGCAGACTGAGCTTTGTGAATCTAATATTTTCACATTTAATGATTAAATTCAGAAAGTTTTCAGTGCAAAGTAACAAGCTGCATTAAGCAAAGGCAATAAAAGTCTTCACTGGTTTGTGAGGCAAAGCATTCCTGATGAAATGTCAGCATTCATTTAACTAATTCACTGACCATCCCTTGCATGCATTCATGCCTTGTGTTTCTAGCCTCCTAAAAATAGCCACAGACACCTTCTGAATCAGACAAGCACTCTCCATTAAAACACTAACCTGCCTTCATTATTCAAGAGTCTGCTTGGTTCCTTCGCCTGATAGGTGTGCTGGGGGTGTGGGATGGGATAATGTAGAATCAGAAGTGACAGTAACATTCTTCTGCGCAGCAATCAAACACAGTGTTGCTTATTAAAAATGCATCTTGTTGAGTACGAACATCCCTTGCCTTACAGAGTGGCTCATCAGGCGACTTACTGAAGACAGTGGAGCATCGCACAGACATTCACCAAGGTGCTGCACATTTCATTCAACAGGCTCAAAGGGAGGTTTGCTCCCTGTCGACTAAAACTTGTCTTTACAAGCAAGGCGTTTTGTAAGGTGTCTAGCAACGTATCCAACCTGGATTCCATTTTTTCTTTGAATGTGTTTGATTCTTTATTTATTATACTGCAATATATTGTAAACACATCATCTGGTACTAGTAGGTAAGACTGGGGTAAGTTGAGCCAAAGAGTAAGTTGAGTCACCCCTTGTTTCTAGGAAATGGTAAAGCAGATTGATCACGCGACCAAATAGATAGTAGGCAGGGATCGTTTTCTGAAGTTTGTGAAGATAAGGCTTTTATTTCTTAAATGTTTCACTCTCGCAAGTGAAGTTAGTGTATCATAAGTTTCATAACAATTATGTCTAGACAATAATAGTTTTTTATATTAATTGTGCTATTCATGAGCCACAACATGAGGATAAAAGTGTAGCATTTTAGGGGTAAGTAGAGCCATGGAGCCATTGCCTCAACTTACCCAATACAGTCATGGCCAAAAGTTTTGAGAATGATTCAAATGTTAATATTTACAAAGTCTACTGCTTCAGTTTTTATAATGGCAATTTGCATATACTCCAGAATCTTATAAAGAGTGATCAGCATAGCAGCAATTAATTGCAGAGTCAATATTTGCCTAGAAAATGAACTTTATCCCCTAAAACACATTTCAGCTTCATTGCAGCCCTGCCTTAAAAGGACCAGCTAACATTGTTTCAGTGATTGCTCCATTAACACAGGTGTGGGTGGTGATGAGGACAGGAATAGAGGTCAATCTGTCATGATTAAGTAAGAATGACACCACTGGACACTTTAAAAAGAAGCTGGTGCTTGGCATCATTGTTTCTCTTCTTCGAACCATGGTTATCTTTGAAGAAACACATGCAGTCATCATTGCACTGCACAAAAATGGCCTAAGAGGAAAGAGAATCGCAGCTAGAAAGATTGCACCTCCGTCAACAATCTATCGCATCATCAAGAACTTCAAGGAGAGATGTTCCATTGTTGCTAAAAAGGCTCCAGGGTGCCCAAGAAAGACCAGCAAGCGCCAGAACCGTCTCTTAAAAGTGTTTCAGCTGCAGGATCGGGCTACCAGCAGTGCAGAGCTTGCTCAGGAATGGCAGCAGGCAGGTGTGAGTGCATCTGCACGCACTGTGAGGCGGAGACTCTTGGAGCAAGGCCTGGTCTCAAGGAGGGCAGCAAAGAAGCCACTTATCTCCAGGAAAAACATCAGGGACAGACTGATATTCTGCAAAAGGTACAGGGAGAGGACTACTGAGGACTGGGGTAAAGTCATTTTCTCTGATGAATCCCCTTTCCGATTGTTTGGGACATCTGGAAAACGGCTTGTTCAGAGAAGACGAGGTGAGCGCTACCACCAGTCTTGTCTCATGCCAACTGTAAAACATCCTGAAACCATTCATGTGTGGGGTTGCTTCTCAGCCAAGGGAGTCGGCTCTCTCACAGTCTGACCTATAAACACAGCCATGAATAAAGAATGGTACCAGAATGTCCTCCAAGAGCAACTTCTCCCAACCGTCCAAGAGCAGTTTGGTGATGAACAATGGCTTTTCCAGCATGATGGAGCATCTTGCCATAAAGCAAAGGTGATATCTAACTGGCTCAGGGAACAAAACATAGATATTTTGGGTCCATGGCTTGGAAACTCCCCTCATCTTAATCCCATTGAAAACTTGTGGTCAATCATCAAGAGATGGGTGGACAAACGAAAACCGAAGAATTCTGACAAAATGCAAGCAGTGATTGTGCAAGAATGGACTGCTATCAGTCAGGATTTGGCCCAGAAGTTGATTGAGAGCATGCCAGGGAGAATTGCAGAGGTCCTGAAGAAGAGGGGTCACCACTGCAAATATTGACTTGCTGCATTAACTCATTCTAACTGTCAATAAAAGCTTTTGTTACTCATAATATGATTGCAATTGTATTTCTGTATGTGATGACAACATCTGACATACACGCATAAAAACCAGAGGGCAGCAAATCATGTGAAAATATAATATTTGTGTCATTCTCAATACTTTTGGCCATGACTGTACACTTACAGAGTGAACATGAGTCTCTCTGATTGGTTGACGGTAAGTGTCCATCTGCTAAAGTTCAGAATTTTAAATCCGGCCGAGTTGGACATCCTGCACATGCTCCAGATGCGTGTCCACATAGACTTTGCATTCAAACCAGTACATAAGTTTGGTACCAAGCTTAGGTTAACTTGTAGAGATCCTAAATGTGAAAAATGGCTCGTCTTGCTCAAGTCTACTCTATGCTATAAATAAATATATAAATCTCACTGCACCATTTTTGACATCTGAAAAGCTGTTATGAATCAAACTATGACTACTCATGTGCATTTAGTACATACTGTTCTTTAGCTAATGTTGCATCTTCTGTCCCGTCCAGTATATGACCTTTCAATAGGAATATTTTTCTACATTTTTGGCTGTTTGGAGGCAATAAAGGGTGAAGCAAACACAATGAGAGGAAATGAGGATGCAATGTTGTGAGAATTATTTTAAAAGGAACAAGACAAACTTTACCTGGTTATCTGATGAGTCTTAAAGTGCAGGCTGTTGTGGAAATAATGTTGCAGCAATATTAATGATGTTGCATCAATGCAGTGATGCACAGGGCAGTTAGTAAGTGGAGGTACAATGTAAATGCTGATTTTAAATCTGACAAATAATTTCTTTGCTCTAAGTGATTTATAAATAATCTAACATCAATTTGTCTGCAACTCCCTTTATAGCTGCAGCTCTGCATCTGTTTGTCTTTATAAATCTTACAGCCAAAGTTAAAATAGTGAATGAGATGGATGAAGTTTGCTTCACCTTTCATTGACTTAAAACAGTCATTCAACTGCTCGATGGTCTTTTGGTGTGTTAAATGTTTTGTAAAAATATTAACAGAAAATGAGTTTGCCATTTTGTCAGAGGAAGTAAAGGGAGTAAACAGAGTAACTGATGTCGAAAACATCATAAGAGCAAAGACAACAAGAGAAAAAACCCATTCTGTTGCTTTTCAGTTTTAAATTAAATATTTTGCTAATGGAACCTACCACTAAAATTTTACTTTGCAAGATTTGATGTAAGTTTATTTATATAGTTACAGTACAAGTAACAATAAATATTGTCTCAAGATACAAGAAAAACATAAAAATCAATCTAATCAAACTGAAAGATTTAACATGTGCTATTTATGGGCGCTGTGGTGGCGCAGGGGCAAAGCACAACCCATGTGTTGACATCTTAGTCCTGGTGGCAGTGGTTGCCAGTTCAATTCCTGGCCTGGCAACATTTGCTGCAGGTCTTCCCCCTCTCTCATTACTCTGTTTCCTGTTGAACTACTTTCAAATAATGGCCCCCAGAGCCAACAAAACCTTTCAAAAACAAAAGCTATTTACATTCAAGTGTAATTCTTGTTGTCAAACAAACTGTTAAGTACAGTTTGATATATTAATAACAATAATAATTATAATAATAGTAAAAAGTTATCTCTGCAGTGCTTTCTATGGTGAATGAGGATGGAATATTTCCACTGTAAATATCCCAAAGGTATTATGTGAGGGCTGCAGTGTTGCCTTGCAGCATAGTCCAAAAATAATGACTGTTAGGCTGATCTGTTACTCTGAGTTGCCCTACATATGTGTGTGAGTGCATTGACGTCTGTCCTGTGTGTCTTCCTGTGGTGGACTGGTGACCCAACCATATTCTTTCAAGTTGAGGTATGTAATGGAAAAGTTCATAATGTGCTCCTCAACTCTCTTTAGGTTATATGCACAGTCTTCTCATGAGACTAGTCAAGCTGTTCTCAAAACCTCTGAGGTGTCATTTAACACTAGATCCTGGAGACTACTTCCAGGATCCAGTATCCTGGAAGTAGGATACTACTTCCAGGATAGTATCCTACTTCCAGGAGGATACTATCCTGGAGACTACTTCCCCAAACTAGAACTTATCTGCCACCCTCATTAGCATCACAGAACAATCCCCTTTCCTTAACAATAGACAAATGGTAAGACTATCTTCCCAACCAGAACCTATGAAGGAAGCCAGATCCACTGACAGTCATCTTAGTTAGTGATCTTTGACTAGATCAGCTTTGTTTCTGTTTTACCTTATTTCAATCCTTTTATTATGTTCCCTATGTCTTGTTATAGTTGGATTCATTTTCATAATTCTTGGTTCCATTGTAAAAGTTCTCATCATATGTAATGCATATTTAATATTGTATTAAATGGGAGAAGAAGTTGTACCAGTAGATGGTGATGCAGTGATGCTCAGAGCATCTGTGTGAATGACAAAGGGCTTTAAATTACACATTAATTCCTTTGGCAGTGGCTTGACTTCCACACATCCTCACTTACTCATCCTCTAAAGCTGTGTTTATAAGGATGTTGGTTACTCACTTTGTGCATGTGCTTTAAATGGCTCACCACCTACTTTTACCAAGTCGTGTGTGTCTTATCCATTCAGGAGTTAGAGGGAAGAGAAGGCAGGTGTGGCAGTATGCCCTGGGGGCTTTGAACGCACCACACAGGTGCTGGCATTTAATTGGTTGTGGCGCTGTTTGTATATAAAGGGCCCTCCCTCACGTGGTCAACATGTGTTTCCGGTTTTAGACCTCTGTTGTTGTGCAGCGCCAGCCACACACTGTGCGCTTGACGGATGCACACTAATTGCTCCTTCTACTGGTAAGATGCTGCTCATATACTTGTTTGTTAGCCTAGCCTTCACTTAGCTTGAACTGTACACCTAGGCGGCCCGTGCAAATTGCCTGATCCTCCTCCCAGTCAGAGGCACTACATATAGAGCTTGTGGTAAGTGAAAAGCTCATTATTTGCATGCTTTTAGATTCGATGTTTGACATTTGTGTTTGCTAGACGCTGCTGTTTGTCCTTGGCTGGCTGTTTGCCTGTTGCCCTGTGGTTCCTGGTTGATGGTCCGCTGTTATATTGGTTGTCCGTCGTCGGCAGCCCATCTGTCGCCCTGGTTGCTGGCGTTCTGCCGGTCGTCGTGGTCAGCGCAAATCTGACCCCTGCCCTTTGTCCAGCTTGGCTGGTTCGGACTGGTGACCAGCTTGGACGGACTCTGCTGGTGCCACTCTTGAGTGGCGTCCGTGGTGTGACATCCCAGGACGGATCCCTAATTGGACAATTGCTGCTGATTGATTGTGGACTGAACGACAATTATGAAATGACTCATGTAATTTGAATGTCTTTTATCTTGACAGGAAAGGCCAGTTCGTGGTGTTGGTGGTGGACTTTCCGGGTGGTGGTATTCTTTTAATTTGTTGCACAATTTTCTTTAGTTTTGTTTTGTTTGCTGTGTTTCTTTTTATTTAGGTCACTACCCTGAACTGCACTGCCACCCTTGACTTGAGCTGTCACTTATTTAAATATGTGAGTGGTTTTAACATATAGTATTTTATTGATTAAAATGAAATGGTGTAATAAAATTATTGAAATTGGTGAGATTGTCTCAAGCCTCATCTGTAGCGGGCCTGTGTGCCTTAGAGGTACTTTTTAGGAAGAATTATTACAATTTTATGTTAAATACAGTTCTTTTAAATCACACCGGTACCACCACACAGGTATAACCAATATCTGTGGTTTAGAGAATGATGTTGCTACTTTCAATCATGGGACATCATTTTAAAGATTTACCAGATTCCTGAACAAGGTGCTATGTTTGTGTATTAAATCTCAAATGGAAAAAAAAAAGTAGTTTGAGATAAAATTCTGGAGTAGATATGTAGATTTCTAAAAAGTTTTTAGTAAAAACATTAAAAAATTTTCATTATAGTAAGCCATAGCTGCTGTAGCACTGTTTTGCTATCTTCTTATTCTGTCAGGTTGTAAACTGCATTTTCCATGGATTAAAATCTGAGGAGATGAATGGTAGTTTGTTTATTTCACCTCTTTGGAATATGAGTATATCCTTTGTATCTGGAAAATTAATCGGCATAGTTGCCTTGTACTGATGGTTTTAATGACACTTGGCAAAATGTAATGCCTCTTACTTGTTTCACAACTATTAACTGAATTAAGTTTATGACATTATTTCGAAGCACTTTGAACAGCCTTGTTGCTGAAATGTGCAATACAAATAAACTCAACTGATTGATTAGCTCAAACTCTGTGCTGACTGTTTATTTGTACATTACATTTCAGCAACAAGGCATTTCAAAGTTATAGAACACACAGTCAACAATTGTCAAGTACCATCATTACACATAATGTGTTTCATTCAAAGCAGCTCTAAAAAGGTGGATTTTAGTCTTGATTTAGAGGAACTCAGTGTTTCAGCTGCTTAACAATTTTCTTGATGTTTGTTCCAGATTTATTTTGCATGGAAGCTGAATGCTGCTTCTCCATTTTTGGTTCTGGGGATGCAGAACAGACCAGAACCAGAACTGGAAGGTTGATACAACAGCAGCCACACAACTACAGATGAAAATCTGGTTAATCAGATTAATTAGCAGAGCTACATTTTTTTTAAAGCAGTTGTGACGATTGTTGGTAGTAAATGGGTGCAATAAATATAAGAAGACCTAATGAATCAAACACTCCTGAATTTGGGGGAAAAAAAAAAAAAAAAGCTTTCCAGTCTAGGTTTTCCCATTTTATTTTCTGAATTCTTGGCCTTTACTAAGTAGCTTAGATTCATTCCAAAGTCCAAAACATGCCATGATTGTTGACTCTTTAAATTGTCCTTGTGTGACTTAGTGAGTTGTGTGTATGCATGCAGGTTGGATGTGGATGTGTGTCAGTAATAGCCATCTGATGCGGCTCCCTCTGGGCCAGTAAAAGCTGACAGTCTGCAGCCTCACCTTCTGAAACACCACTAAGCAAGTTGGGTGAACATCCTCTATGAATTCTTTTATGATGCTTTTCTCCTGTTGCTGGTTACAGTCACCAGCTGTTGGAAGCCATATTCATACTTTTATGTGTGCTTGATGGTTTTAATATAACCAAGAAAACCTGTACACAGAATCAGAGCGTTTTGAGCTATGAGAAAATAAAAGTCATTAACATAATTCTGTTGAGGAATATTAAATAGACCAGAAAGACATGGTCCTGGATCAGGAAACACAGCTAAATAGCCTTTAACATTTATTACAGAAACAAGCGTTGAAGAAGTCCAGGTCCTCCAAAAAGACTCTTTCAATTAATTCACTTTAATTGAGTATAATGTGGTTCATCCCCATCTTTACAATGACTTCCACCTGACTGCCGTACACGCAATTAAAAAACAATATATACTGACGTTAGCAGTCAACATTCAGTCTTTGCATTTGCTTAAGACAATTAAATTGGAAAGGAAGCGGCGACTACTGCTCTGTCAGACAGTTTTCTTCATTTCCTGTTGTCACATTAATTTTGTAATTTTCAGAGGCATGCTGGTTGTTATGGATGGTTATAATCATTTAGGTGTCTTGATTGTTTTGTCTATATACTCCAGGGAGGCTCCTCTGCCTGTAGAGCAGAAGTAAAATGTCTCAGAATGTGTAGCAGCAAAACTGATGGGTGTAATAACTCCATGCTCATATGCACATTTCCACACAACCCTCTCTCCTGTAGTTTTGTCTGTATTATCTGTTTGGCAGTGATTGAGTGTGGCAGTAGAAAGGCAGTGAGAAAGACACAAGGCATGTGGGATGATTGCCGGGTGGCTTTGCAGAGGGTCCAGGTAATTTTCCCTCACAGTTAACTCAATGCCATCGTTTGTCAGCCGCCACTTGCACTGCTGGCAGCTATTGTGACAAGCAAAGTCAATGGTACAGCTTATGAATCTACCCCGCCGTCAACTGCCTGGCTTATAAATCCAAACAGGAGTCAATTGCTCAAAAGACGACTCCATTGACACATCTGGCAGCTCTAGACAGTCGCAAGAATACCCATCAGTGGGACATGGAGGCAGGCAAAGATTAATTAGAACAGTCTTGTAAGAGCAAACGATAGCGCAGTCTTGAAAAATATTCTCAACGGACGGATGGACGGATGGATTGATAGATAGATTGATGTAAAACTAAAGTTGAATATTAATGTTGGATAAAATATGTTTAATAATAATATATTTAATTTTTAGGTACCAGTCATTGCAAAATAAAATAAGTATATAAATACAATTTGAAAATATTTGTTTAATTTTTGAAATCAAGAAACATCACATTATGATGTGATGTTTATGAAGTGTATTATTACACTTCATACACTTTTTATTACACTTTCTGTAATAATATAATAAAATCAGGCTTCACATTGTAATAAAACATAAGTGGAACCACATTATATAATAATCGACACAAAATGTAATGAAATCCTTGAACACATTGATTAAAGGCATAGTTTATGCCTTTAAAGGCATAAACTATTGAAGGCATAGTTTATGCCTTTAATCATCTTCTGTGGCCAATAATTATTATTTACTGTCTTTTATTCACAATGGCCTTCATAGAATGCAGACACATTCACAGTATGGTGAATACTTCTGGAAAATATTGTCATGAGGATAATGGCAGCTGTCCAAGAAGAGCCATCAAGGAAAGACAGAAGAGTTTCTTTGTTATTGTTTGCAACATTTAGAGAAGCCATTGTACAGAGGACAATGGTGGAAAATTCCAAAAGTTTACACATTAAAGCTCCTCAAGTGAGGGGACTTCCTCCCTAAAACAAAGTGGAATTAAAATGTTCTCATCTTCCAATAGTCTAATTACAGTTTGCTGATGATTTGTAGATTTTATTGTATGACTGGCAAGGCAAAAATAATATCAAAGATCAGAATGATTAAACAATTGATCATTGCCAGTTTGAAAACTCAAAACACCAATAAATCGATTATACAACAGCAAGTCTATACTTTATATGCATGACACCAAAGTAGATCGTTATAAAAAAAGAATAAAGAACAGAATTCATAAAAACATGAATAAGTGAATACCTTTGAAAGTTTTTATTCCTTGAGCACATATGTATCTACAACAAGATGGATTTGTATTGCTACCATGTTTCAAGCAGAACAGCCGAGCTGACCAACAGCTGCTACTCCCTCGATCATATCTGTAGTGGCAGAGCATAGATATTAAAAAAAAAGATTTCATTTTCTGGCTTCTGATAACCCAACACAATTTTCTTCCTCAAAGAGAGTGCATTGATTTACTCAAGACCAAAGCCATGATTATCTTCTAATGCAAGTCAGCAAAGCAGAACGTCCTAAATTACTTTTTAGTTCATGGCAGAAATGCAAAAGCAACAAATGTATGAAACGGCAAAATGTCAGTGATTTGTAAAAAAAAAAAAAAATAGAATAAAAAAAAGTAAAGCGCTGCTCCATTTTTCAGAGCAGTGATGATATGCAGATGCTGTCATTCATCCCTACAGACTTTATGTCCAACTCCCTAAGTGCAAATACCTGTTACTCTAGTTCTGTAATATTCCTTTAAGTCATCAATGCTTCTTCTTCTTCTTCTTCTTCTTCTTCTTCTTCTTCTTCTTCGTGTGAGAGGAGGGTGAGTGCGGAAGAGCGGAAGAAGAGAGAGTGAGAGTGCGTTTGTGTATCTTTTTCGATCTTTGTTTTTCTTACTGTTTTTCACTAGGTGTTTTGTTTTTCATTTGTTTAATTGTGTTTTTGTGTTAGTTCGTCACGTTTTAGGGGGGTTTTTCGTTTAGTTTGGGTGTGGCCGTCAGGCGTGCCTGGCTTGCCGGCGTCTGACGGCAACAATGGTGGGTGTTGTCGGTGGTGGGTCTTTCTCCACGCTGACACGGAAGAACGGTATCAAGGTGGGTGCTGGTTCTCCGTGCAGCGTGGAGGAAGTTTGTTTGGCTGTAGGGGAAATGATTGGACACGGGAATATAAGGTCGGCGGCACGAATGAATGGAGCGGTGGTGTTGTTTTTTGCAAAAGTGGAACATGCACAACAGGTGGTGGAAAAGGGTGTGTCGGTGAATGGGTTATTTTTACAAGTTACACCGCTCACGCTACCAGCCACTAAGATAATGTTGTCAAACATACCCCCTTTTATCAGCGATGAGTTCTTGATAAAAGAACTGTCGAGGCACGGCAAAGTGGTGTCACCGATCAAAAAAATCCCTTCCGGGTGTAAATCACCTCTACTGAAACATGTTGTTTCTCATCGGAGACAGCTATTCATGATTTTGAATAAAAAAGATGAGGAAATGAATTTTGCGGTTTCACGTTAGAGTGGATGATTTTGATTATGTGCTGTTTGCAACATCAGGTCAGATGAAATGTTTTGGATGTGGACAGGAGGGCCACGTAATAAAAATGTGCCCGGATAAGGCAGAGCCGGCCAGGCCGGATTCAGCAAAGCAGCAACCCGCTGCTGCTGAGCAGAGTGGGGGAACAGGCAGCGAGGTTGTTGTGGAGGGAGAACTTGCTGCTGCTGCAGCAGCGGAGAAACCCGCTGCTGAAGCGGCGGGGGAACCCGCCGCCGATGCTACTGCTGTGGCGGCGGAGGAACCCGACGCCGCGGTGGGGGATTTGGGGGCAGCGGAGGAGGTGGTGGTGGAAGCCACTGTTGAGGAGTCAGTGGAGGATAGTGGTAGGAGTGTGTATGCGGGAGAAGATGAGAGCACGGTGGTGTGTGGAGGTGGGACAATTGGTGATGCAGGTGAGAGTGTAGAGGTGGGAGGAGGTGATGTACAGGAAGAGAGGAGGGAGTGCAGGATGATGTGGAGCATCTAGTGTGTGGAGACAAGGGGGAGAGAGGGGAAGTGCAGGCGCATGAACAGGTTAAAGGAAAATATAGTGAAAAGTCAGTTAAAGGAGGTGGAGCAGGGAGGGATATGAGTGGGGCAGAGGAGGAGATGGATTTAGAGGTTTGTTATCCAGCAAAGAGGCGAAGCAAAAGGAGAAATGTGGTTACTGCTGAACAGGCTAGTAAGCAAGCCAGTAAGTTAGCTGTAGAAAGGAAAGAGGTGTCGGAGAGCAGTGACGAAGAGAGCTGGTTTTCTGACACCAGTGAGGTTTCAGTGTCACAAGCAAGCAAAGAACCAAGGTACCCGGTAGAATTATTCAGGACCTTTTTAAAACAAACAAAAGGATTAAAAGGAATAAAACTTGAAAGCTTTTTCCCTGATCTAAAAATATTTTATTTCTCTGCGAGGCATTATGTAAAACACAAAGAGGTGTCAGGTTTTACGAATACAGAGGTTTTTAGGTTAAAGAAAATAATGACCAAAGCCAGAAAACAGTTTTAATGATGCACAGTAGCTTTTTAATATTTTTAATTTTTTTAAATTGTTTTTTGCATGTTGTCTTTAGCCTTTTACCCATCATGGATTCTTTTAAGATAGCATCTTTGAATCTTAACGGGGCGCGGGAGGCAAAAAAAAGGGCATTAGTGTATCAAATGTTGAATCAAAAAAGAATAGATGTTATTTTCTTGCAAGAAACGCACAGCGATCATTTGATCGAAACAGACTGGAGCAGAGAGTGGAGGGGGGAGGTGATTCTGAGTCACGGCACCTCCAAGAATGCAGGAGTGGGCTTTGTTTTTTCTAAAGCTTTTACCCCACTTTCTATTGAAACTGAGCACGTTATACAAGGGAGGTGTCTTTTAGTAAAGACGAAGTTTGATTTTTTTAACATGGTTTTTATTAACATCTATGCTCCAATCGCCAATGCAGAGAAGAAACGTTTTTATGAGAAAATTGGGGAAAGATTGGAAAATTGTGAGACTGAAGATTATGTTTTTATAGGTGGGGATTTTAATTGCACAGAAAACGAGTTTTTAGATCGTAATCACGCAGAGCCGCACCCGGCAGCCCAACATGTCTTGAAGCAGCTGGTCTCGTCTCATGGCCTGGTGGATGTATGGAGGAGGATGCATGCAGGCTCCAGGCAGTATACATGGTCCCACATCAAGGAAGGTAAAATCTCTTTAGCTCGTTTAGATCGTTTTTTATTGTTTTAAGCATCATTTTAATGTGTTTAAAACATGCCAGATCGTACCTGTGCCCTTCACAGACCATTCGTTACTTTTAGGAAGTGTTTTTATTAGAAACATTTTACCGAGAAGTGCGTATTGGCATTTTAATTCTGCATTGATATACGATCAGAGTTTTAAAGAGGTTTTAACTTATTTTTGGACCGGTTTTAGAGAAACAAAGGCTGATTTTATTTCAATCAAACAGTGGTGGGACTATGGGAAGGTCCAGATTAGACTGCTGAGTCAGCAGCACACTGTCAATGTCACTCGTGACATTGCTGGATCTATCAGAGATCTGGAGATGAGTATAGTGGATTTGGAGCGACTTAGTGACACCACAGGAAATCGAGAGTATTTTGAAGCTCTCAAATCTAAAAGGCTAACTTTAGCCAACCTGCTGGAGAGTAAAGTACAAGGCGCGTTGGTCAGGTCCCGGATGCAGAACATCACAGAGATGGATGCTCCCTCTGGCTTTTTCTTTGGTCTAGAGAGGAAACAGGGTCAGAGGAAGATGATCCACTCCTTGCTGTCGGACACGGGGCAGCACCTGAGCGAACCGGGGCAGATAAGGAGGAGGGCTGTGGAGTTTTATCATTCTCTGTTCCAGAGCGAATATGAAGAGAATGAGAGAATGATGGAGGAGTTCTGCGAAGAACTACCTCAGATCTCTACGGAGATCAGTGCCGATCTGGAGCGCCCGCTGGGCATACAAGAGCTCCACACAGCCCTCCAGAGCATGCAGGGCCAGAAGTCCCCGGGCGTTGATGGGCTCACAGTGGAGTTTTTCAAGGCCTACTGGGATCTTCTGGCCCAAGACATGCTCGAAGTGTATAACGAGAGTCTAGCCACCGGTTCGCTCCCCCTATCCTGTCGCAGGGCAGTCATTGCTCTGCTGCCCAAGAAGGGCAACCTACAGGAGATAAAGAACTGGCGCCCCGTGTCCCTCCTCTGCACGGATTACAAAATCCTCTCAAAGGCCCTGGCCACGAGATTAGGAAAAGCCATGGAGCAAGTCATCCACCGGGATCAGACCTACTGCGTCCCCGGCAGGTCCATGGTAGATAATGTCTACCTAATTCGAGACATTTTGGAAGTCTCCGGTTCATTGGGTTTACAGATGGGCTTGATTGCATTAGATCAAGAAAAGGCGTTTGACCGAGTTGAACACGACTTCCTCTGGAAAGTAATGGGGAGGTTTGGGTTCAGCGAGGGTTTTATTGCCAAGATCCAGGTATTGTACAGTGACATTGAGAGTGTGTTGAAGATCAATGGCAGCCTGTGTGCTCCTTTTAGGGTGTGTAGAGGCGTCCGACAGGGCTGCGCGCTTTCAGGAATGCTCTACGCACTCTCCCTGGAACCCCTCTTGAAGAAGATGCGATCAGAGATTCACGGCATGGTTTTACCTGGTTTTAAAGACAAATTGGTTTTATCTGCCTACGCTGACGATCTCATAGTTTTTATTAAGGATCAAAGAGACGTCAGCATTTTAATAGAGATCATAAGAAAGTTTTCCTTGCTGTCTGCTGCCAAAGTAAACTGGGGAAAAAGCGAAGCCCTGGCCGTTGGCGAGTGGCCCGACGGACTTCCGGCTCTCCCCAAAGGCATGACCTGGAAAAAAGATGGCCTAAAATATTTGGGAATGTATTTAGGCGAGAAAAAATTTGTGGAAAAAAACTGGGAAAACCTAGAGCAAAAAATAGCAAATAAGCTCGCAAAATGGAAATGGTTACATGAGAAAATGTCGTACAGAGGAAGAGTGTTAGTGCTCAATAATCTGGTCGCATCACAACTATGGCACAAGCTCGTTGTTTTAGACCCACCACCAGGACTGTTGGCAAAAATTCAAACGGAAATGGTGAATTTTTTCTGGAATAATCGTCACTGGGTGCCACAGTCTGTATTGTTTTTATCCAGAGAAGAGGGGGGCCAGGGCCTTATCCACCTGGCTAGTAGAGTCATTGTGTTTAGGATACAGTTTTTACAAAAGTATTTGACAGGATCTCCTTTGTGGAGGGATGTAGCCAGCTGCATTCTGAGACGTGTGAATTCTTTGGGGCTGGATGCTGCTCTGTTTTTAACAAATTTTAGTCTTTTAAGGTTAAGGGGAACTCCGCAATTTTATCAGAGCGTTTTTAAATCGTGTGCTCTTTTTAAATTGCGCAGAGTGGAAACGGCTGATTCTCTGCATTGGCTTCTAGAGGAACCTCTGGTGTACGGAGCAAGACTGGATGTTGGAGAGGACACGTTCCTGGGACTTGCGGAGGCCCTGTCTGGAGCCGGAGTAGTAACCTTAAAGAGGCTGATCCAAGCGTCTGGAGCGGATTTTAGCGATGCCAAAAAGGTTGCTGTCGCAATGAAAGTGAAGTCCGAAAGAATGATGGAACGTGTCCTGCTGAAAATAAAAATAAGACTGACTGGAGAGGAAAGGAGGCTGTTGAAGGAATATGAGGAAGGGAAATGCCTGCCAAAGGAAACAGACCCCTTTCCGAAAGTTCTTCTGAGCCCAGACTTTGAAGAGGACAGTGGTCCTCTGCTAAAGACTACAGACTCAGAAATGGAGTTGTGCAAAGTGACTTCAAAAACATACAATAATTGTGTGAAAATCGTAAATAAGAGAACACTCCGAAAGAGGGACGTCAGTGTATGGAATGAAAGACTGAAAGGAGAACCGATCCACTGGAGGACACTTTACAAACCGCCGATCAAGAAAAGGACTGGCGACCTCCAGTGGAGGATACTCCATGGCACTATCGTCACCAACGCGTTTTTATCAGTGATTAGTTCTGGTTTTATAAATGAGTGTCCATTTTGCAAGTTGTCAGAGAGTGTTTTTCATGTTTTTATAGATTGCACACGTTTAACTGTCTTTTTTAGTTTTTTATCGACCGTTTTTAGTCTTTTCAAAACACTTTTTACCAATGCAATATTTATTAATGGTGTAAGGCACAGTAAAGCGACTGGTTTTAAGTCATGGCTTTTAAATTATTTATTAGCCGAGGCGAAACTAGCAATATACATAACTCGTAAAGACAAGATGCAGGCTGGACCTCAAGTTGATGTTGTGGCTCTGTGGAAGGTAAACATCAAGGCGAGGCTGAAGTTGGAGTTTGCTTTCCACAGGGCCACTGGGAATGTGCAGGGGTTTGTGGAGTTATGGGGATATGACGAAGCATTGTGCATCATTTCAGAAAACAATGAACTAATTTATAACAATATTTTATTATAATGCATTTATAATATATTAATAGAGGAATATTGTAAAAAATTGTCTTTATATTTATTGTAAATAAATGTTTTGGTAAAAATCAAATCTATTTTCAATCTGAATTTTTATTGTTTTCCATTTTAAATAATAATAATAGTAATAATAATAGTAGTGATTTTCCTGAACCATGTGAACTTGACTCAGATTTACTTGTATCAATGATTCAAAAGTAAAGGTAAAATGTGATTTATGAGAAATATTTAGCTTTTTGAGGACTCTGCAGAGTGGCATCTGGAAGGTCACATGGTTTCATTCTTTAGTTGGAGGTTTTTCAGTGAACATGAATATTAGAAGTGGAAACATAGCAAGGACTTTTCAGACAGACAAGAATGGGAAAGTTTATGCAGCTCCAAGTGGTGCTTGAAGCTCTTAATGGAGCAACAGAGAAAGCACATTTTTTTTTTTTACATTTACTATTCAGTAACATTATTAAATGTTACTGAATAGAAGTTTTTGTTGACAGGTTTCTAAAAGGCCTTATCAGGTAATAAACATGGTCTTACTGAATTAATGCTATGTTTTAAGAGGAATGCTTCATTCAGTTGGGTGAACATATCAAATATTATCTTTTATTCTTTGAAACAATTGTCCTGTCACCAACCAGGGTTACAAAATGCAAGCCAGTGACACATGAATAAGCTGCTGAAGTGTTTACATGATATGATCACAGCTGCAGACCATTTGTGTGAAAATGTGTACACTGTAACCTGGCGCAATTATGCTGAAAAACTCTAGCTTTCACACAAATCACAGATATATATATATATATCTGTATATATATATATATATATATATATATATATATATATATATATATATATATATATATAATTTTCATTGTTTTTATGGTAAAGTGAAAAAAAAACTCTTTTAGAAAATATGTCTTTTAACAAAATATATTACATTTATAGTGTTGAATATTTGAGATACAGTAAATTGCTCTGGGCCAGGAACCAAACCCAGGACAGCTGCGTTGAGGGCATTAGTCTCACCATGTGGTGCGCCTGGACCACCACTGAACCACCTGCTGCCCCAGCATGCAGCAGTTTTCCTGGCCAGAGACGAAAGTAAGCTTGATTAGGAAGCAACCCATTCATGTGCTGCATCAAAAGTCTCACTTATAGTATTACTAACTCCAAGATTAGTAATACTCAAAAACTGTACTGCAGTTTGCTATTCTTGCTAGCAAAAAGTCATTGTCCAAAGCTTTTTGTTGTGTGTGCAAATGCTCTTCAACTTATTCTAATGACAAAAGCAGCTTGACAATGACTGTTTTCCACCAGGGAAAGACACATTTCAACCTCAACAAATAAATGAGTGACTATGGTCCACTGCAACAGTGGTCCTCTGTTGTAGTGGAGGACCACTGTTGTAGTGTAACAACAGTTGTCCTCTGGAAATGATGAAATGCTATACATTAATGTTATTTAACATTAATGTTTAAACATAATATTAAACAGATGAACTGATCAGTCAAGATTTGGAAAATGGGAGGGGAGTGATGAAGTAACAGAGCTGATTTGGAGCAAAGCTCACTGAAGATGGTTAAGCTAAAAGTCATAAACAGTAGTTTTCATTAAATTCACCATGCTTTTCCAAACAGCTGTCAACTTTACACCATTGTTTGGAATTACTGTTATTGTTTCATTATTAGTATGACACTAGTGTACCAACTTATAGGGTAGCAAAACATGTCAAAATGCATAAAGTGTTTAAAGAAGAGGCAGCAATTTGTACTTCAAAATGCTATGCCATTGGGTTATGGTAATACTTCATTAACCTCTAATTTTGCTCAAATTCACACAGGTTCCAGGCATCAATGGAAATACAGTCACTTTACGAAGCATTCTGTGAATCACACCAGTAAGCATTGCAGAGGAGAGGACTCCTCTTCCCTGGGTGTTGTCGTGTGAGGTTAATGATGTAGAAATTGAGGTGATAAGTTGGAAGAATGGAGCAATCTGTGGCCTGAGAAAACTAGCTTTCGCCACCTGTTAGCTTCGTTCTCCCTGCCTACTCCACCATCTGTTTGTGGAGGATAAAACTGACATGGCTAACTTCTAGCAGCAGCATCTTGAGGTTAAATGGATTCTTCCCTGCCCCTCTCTTATCATAAATGTCCATCATTCTGTTAAGATACGCCACAAATGGCAATTCCCTGACCCTGGAGTAGACTGACAAAGGACTCTGGTGCAACTAATGACTAGCTGTCCTAAATTTTTGCCCACTCTGTCTTTTCTATTTTATATTTTTACATTTCCTGTTTTATTCACTTATGCTTTTTATTTAAAATTATTTGAGAAACAAAATGCAGTGTTATTTATTTAACAATTCCAAAGCGATTCCAACTTAAAAACATACTCATGTTCAGTTTGACATTAATCCCAAAAGACTTGTAATAAATCATTGACGTTGGCTGAAGCTGTAATATTCCTGGCTTTTTCTGAACAAATGTCTGTTCAGATTTAGGAGATTAGCTAACAACACACCCTCTGGTTTATTAGCAGCTACTAAAAACAGATGACAGAAATCTTACCTTTGAACAAAGGTAGCATTTAAGAAAAGGCTAACTTAAAAACGTAACGCCACTCATGATTGTGTTCATCCAAACACATTTATGGCCAGCATTTTTCAGTTCTTTCTCCAAATCAACTGTGAGCTTACACGCACCTATTCAGTATTGTACCTCAGGAAGATATCTATGTTGCTAGTGTTTCAACTTTTTACTTTACATTGTAAATGGCAGCACAGAAAAACTTAGAATATGCAAAGAAATGTGACAACAAATAGAAATAATTCTTTATTAACTTTCCTTCTAGTGGGGTGTGCAGCTGGTTTTCACATACAGAGGTGAAACGTTTTCCCAGTTCCTGGCTGTTCTAAAGGCTTTTAAAGTGCAGTTTCTCAATGATACTTGCAAGAATCAGCTGGCCACTTTAGAAGACAAACATATTTTAACCACAGGAACCCTTGCCTTCCAGAACTGGTTTTCACAAGAAACAAACAAAAGAAATGACTCCAGGGACACTGAAACAATTGTTTTGTGTCTCCGTTTGATACAGTTCATATCTGTTGTAAAATCTGTCCTGTAGGTTTGCAAAGCATTCAAGAAGCAATTACAAGGCCGATGGTGACACTATTTTTGTGTGTCCAGAAAGCTCTGCTTCCCTTTAGCTAACAGTTTTCAGGAAGCTTGATTTTGGCATTGAACCTTCCTGTGATCCTGACTGGACAAAAAAAGGAAAGCAGTGAAAGACCTGCACACAAGATGAAAAGGGGCCAAAGAGGTTCCACTTTCCCATGAAGATTTACCTTTCTGTCATGACTTTATGTGGTTGAAATGGAAAAGAGAATTGGGCCGTGTTTACAGCACCATAAAGCTTTCTTTTAAACCCAAGGACTTGGTCACCCTGAAACTGTAACGGAGCACCCATAAAACTGAGGCTAACGCTGTCTTTTAAATCTGATGAAGCATTTATCGATTCTTTTTAGATCTTGTTTTATTTGCTCCTATTTCCCCACCTCTGTGTTAATAGAGGCGAATCAGAGGACAACAAAAAAAGACCACTGGGTTATCTGGGGGTTTAATATAACAAAATGCAAGACAGAGGTATGCCAAAAAAAAAAATAAATAAATAAAAATAATAATAATAATTGATATGTTACAAGAAGAAATGTTTATCGAGATATTAAGCTCAGTTTAATGACTTCACCGTGGCTCGCATGGCAAACA
This sequence comes from Poeciliopsis gracilis, assembly GCA_911649635.1. Classification (NCBI taxonomy): domain Eukaryota; kingdom Metazoa; phylum Chordata; class Actinopteri; order Cyprinodontiformes; family Poeciliidae; genus Poeciliopsis; species Poeciliopsis gracilis. The sequence continues at coordinate 118,959 of CAJVRI010000501.1, forward strand.
TTTTCCAAAACAGGGATCTGATCTTTGAGTAAGCAGAACTTTGATTAAGAATACTTTGTTGTTTTTATTAGTTAAATGTTAAAGAAGAGCAAAACTTCTCCTTTCTAAAGAATGCAGGTGATCTTACTCTTCACATTGCTGTAAGTAGATCTGATTGCATATTGTGTTCATTGTGATTAAAGTTATATCATAATATTTCTTCAAATGTGATATATTAGCTTATTTTGAACTGGAAAGATATTTATTTGGGCATAATTTAAGTTTCATAGTATAATTAAAGCATTATAAACATGAAAATGGTGTTGCATTGAAGGAAAGTCAATTAGGATAAACCCTGACACCAGAAAAAAGATTTTAAATTGAATTAAAATGAAGCCCATCCACTGCCTAAACTGTAAAAAAGTTTAAATCTTTTCTATGGCAATAAAAATATTGAGCAACATATATGAATGTAATTGCTTAAATATTCATCTAAAATACTTATATTTTAGAAATTTTAGGTGAATATTAGGTGGCTGTCTCTGTGTCTTCTTTTTTTGTGTGTTTTTTTTTCTTTGTTTTGTTTTTTTGGTTTTTTTTTTTTTTTTCTTTTGGCTTTTTGTTGCTTTAACTGTTGCTATAATACATTGACTTTCACCAAACAGCAACTCCTAAGCATCAGGCAGTTTTCCTCCAGTTTCATTCTATGAGATCCTGGTTGGAAATGTGGAATCTGTTTTTCTATAAGTGAAGGTTGGTTTACTGATATCTCTGTGTCACAGAAGACATGCAGCTCTCATCTGGAGTCATATTTTATAAACTGTAAATACGTTTTCTCAATGAGGGTGTTCTCATTTGTTTTTTGACCTGTGTCAAAATGGTAGATGGCTTAAATTATCAAGCACTTCATCAAGTCAGAGGACTCCAAACCATGACACCACAATCAGTCATTCACACACACTCACTCATGCATTGAGGGTGATGACATTGTAGCCACAAGCTCTGACACTGAGATAAGCCTCCAAATTGTTAACCACCTCAACAAATTATTCTGTAGGCTGGAAAAAATGCTCCTTATTCTGTCGGACAGAGTAGCAGTTTTGCGCTGGCTGGTTTGAAATATTATTTGAACTCCATATTATTTGTTTGGAATGATGAACATATTGTTCTTTGTTTAGGTGTTTTCTGGTAAGACAGTCAGATCATCTCAATTGTTTTCATTCTAAAACAATTGAATTAATTTCAGTTTCTCATAGAGTGGGCCATGATAACACTCAAATGGAAGATGTGATCTAACATCCTGTTAGGCTTCAGTCTTAACTACTTGAGACTTTTGGTTCTTTGCCTTTAAGAGAAAATTCAACTACTCAACTATGTGGTCATATTTGAGTACATCAAAACCACAACCTTTAGGTTCTCCATGTCTGAGTGGTAAAGGAACCTACCAATTGATTTGAATCTTACATTTAAAAGCAAAGCAATTTAAAATCTATACTGAAGCACTGAAATCAAAATAAAAAGCATAGCCATTCTCAATAAATAGATAATTCAAAAACCATAGTCTGTGTTAAATTCAAGCTTGGAAGGGGATCATAAGCAGCTGCATAGTTTGCTTATGCTTTGGACTGGCTCTGAACACCAACCTGATCAACACATTTAATTACAATAAAACACAGGAGAGTAGTTGACTGGGTTTCCAAACTGCATGCTAATCTTATCTTTTTACAGTTCAGGTCCAAGAAGTGTTTTTTGTTGTTGTTGTTTTTCTTTTATCTGTTTTTGTCTCTTTCTCTTGACATCCATTAGATTTTGCAGCCACTGCAGGCTTTCTAATGACAGAGGAGAACAAATAGAGCTGGGTGGTGCTGTTATGAGAGACATAAAGGCGGTTTGGGGTTGTTAATTCCAAAGATTTCATGAGCGTCACTGCTTTCAACAATTTACATCCAGAGTTATTCTCAGTTTATGGCTAGATGTTTGTAGACATATTTCATGTTACAGACAGTAATAGCAGATCTGTGGCTGGAGTTCCTGCAGTGAGTTGATGGGCCTTTGTTGTTTTCTTCATTACCTGCTTGATTCAATTCAGAGGGCTGACCCAATTTTATCGATGGATTTTTATATGAAGATAAAAAAGGGCAATTTAAAAAATTGAGTTAAAATGAAGGATGAGCATGCAGCGCTGCCTTTACAGGTGGGATTATTTCAATTAGCCTCTTCTGCATTGATTGAAACAAGCTGCTCATATTCCTGCTTCACTCTTTGTTTGGCCTTCTGCTCTTCGCACAATTCTAACAATTGGTTTACAGCTATCTCAGCAGACTAATATCCTTGTGTTTGGTCATTTGTTTTTTTTGTTGTTTTTTTTACAGAAGTTGTCAGTGACTGAATTTCTTATTTGCTGAGTTTGATTGGGTTTCTTTGGTCCACCTGTCTATTTACCTGCTGTATTTTGTATACAATAGGCAAAATGGAGGGTGCTTCAGTGTACTTTTTAACGATAACTTAATGGCGGAACCATGAGTGGGTGGTACGACATTATACTGGTGCCTGAATTATACAATAGCTATGAGATGAACCTATGGGTTTCAAGAAGCTGGAGGGAATAATTTGCCTCCATGCTGCTGACAATAAGCAATTGACTCGCGCAAAGGGGCAGAAATGACATTTTTGCAATATATGAGCTAATTACAATTTGGGGAATGTTATGGGAATCAATAGATTATATTACAACATGAAACAAAATAATGTATTTTGTCAGATTGTCAAACTTATCTATGTGTTTGTGTTTAAATAGAAGGAAAATAGTCAACATATTTGAATAAAAAAACTTAACATATACTACTATCATAAATTCATCTTCATCAGTTATTACTACCAAACATTTAACACTGAGATACCTCATTTGTTGCAGTACAAACAGTTCAACTTAGAGTCAATAAAATTAGCACTTTCCTTAATCTAGATAACATCATATGATTCAGGGGATGTAAACCAGCTATTTAAACAAGTGAATGCAACAGACTTGAAAACTAATACCTATCCCTAACTATCTACTGGTGTTATACAGAGCAGTAAAGCTGGTCAATTTTTACAGTTTTTGGATTGAATATCTTGCCCATATTACCTACATTGGAGTCAGACTTAATTCTTTATAGGAATAATTTAACTTGAAACTACTTAATTGACTCCGTTAACAAGGTAAACCATTTCAGAGAGTGCTGTGCCCTGTTATGGTTATAACTGATTGGAACAATAAGGAGGGACAATAGAAAACCATGTGCTTTCATATGAGTCATGGATCCTCAGATCACTTCCTTATGGAATCTGTTTATAAAGAGAACCCACTGAGAATGGAATACTCTGATTTTACCAACTCTGACGACCTAAGGTTTTCACAGTGAAACAACAATAACAAAAATATTTTCACTTTCCAACAATAAAGCTGCAGAATTCCAGGACCAATGCAGCCAGAAACGGCTGGCAGGCAAAAAGATTAATAACGACCACAGTCATGCCAGACAGCCTCATCATCCCTGTAGCTGCAGTGTTGCTTATGTCACTGCCATCATCATCATCCAGCAGCAGTAGGAGGTAAGAGAAAATATCGCATTAAAATGCAGCCACAAAAAGAAGTTAATGTGCTCTTGAAACTGCTCTGCCAAACAGATGAGATCATTCAACTTGTGGGCGATGAAAAAGTTTCCTCACTCTTCTTCAGCACAGCATGGAAATGAGAGCAAAAGACAGAAGGTCAAAAGATACACACACAAAGAGGGAGCTGTTTGGATTAGTATGTGAAAGCACTGCAGTTTGTCCAGCCATGTGATCAAATTCACTAAACACTTTTTGAATAACTTTTATGAAAGACAAACACAGTGCTAAAATCTTCTCAGTGCAGCGTTAATAGACGTGTGAATAACCCGTCATGAATAAATGCTCCTGAGTGATAACACATGCTTTTTGTTGTCATTACCTTCATTACTAACTTTCCTGGCAAGGATTTCTTTTACTATAATCAGCATGTTTATGTGGCTTCAAATCAAAATGAAGTAATGTCATTTGTCAGAAGAATTGATTGGGACGTTAATTATTATGTGTCATACCAAATACGGCATTTTATATTGAGCCGTAATTATGAGTCGTTCCTAATAAGCACATTTATTCACATGGGAGGCATTTTAGCACAGGCTTGTAAATGTGCAACATCCTTTTGTTGCTTCAAAAGTGCCAAAAGGAATGCCTCTTTTTTTTTTTCTTTTGTAGTTTATAGTACAAAAGAATGTCTCATGTTATGTGACAACCAAAAGCTTCAATGTGTCCTATTAGGATTTCATTTGACAGACCAACACAAAATGGTGCATATTTGTGAAAGGAAAGGAAAATGAAACATAATATTAACATTGTTTTACAAGTAAGGGTCAGAATATGTTGAGTGCATGTTTCCAGCTCACTGAGCCAATACCATTTAGAAGCACCTCTCAGTGCAATTAAAGCTGAAATTGTTTTTGGTTTGTCTCAGCCAGCTTTCCACATAAGAGACTTTTACCCCTTCTGCTTTGGAAAACTGTTCAAGTTCAGACACTACGAGGAAAGATGCAATAAATCTTTTTTTTTTAAAGTATTATCACTAATTTTGAATTGTTTTTAGATTTACTAGCCTAATGTACATTGTTTTATATGGCAAATGGAAAACCAGTGTTCTTTTTACATTAAAATATATATATATAAACTTGCACACAGATTTTCTTTAACTTCATAGCCGTTTCTTGTGTTGCATAATATAATTATGAAGACATAATCTATTATTATAAAAGTGACAAAGTGTTTGCAAATCTTTAGCTTATCTGTTTGCGATATAATATATTAAATGGATCTATAGCTTTTAGATTTAATGGTTTACTAAACCTGCTCTATTCTGTAACCTTTCTTTAATGATCAACAGTGAAAGTTGGAAACATTTTACCTTTTCCTAATATTTAAATCAATCTTTTACTGCTGCTTCACTTTTTTTCAGCCTGGTTTTGCTTCAGGGTTTCTTGGTAAGGGATGATGTCAGAAAAACAGAAGTTAAAATTAGTGTGTGTGTTAATTTGAAATATGGACAGCTTAAAGGACATCTGTTCTGATTCATTAACACCATTTTATTTGTCCTTCGTGACTGGTCATGATCACATCCTACTGAACAAATAGGATGTGACACATACATCTGTGTCAAGCTTGCTCGCAACTATTTAAGAAATATTACTGTATGTATTGTAGTTATTTATATTATTCTGATAAAATAATTTCCATTAGAGAATATATTTCAGAGTTTCATTTTTTTCTTATTTCAGTAAACAACTGAAGATCTTTTTTTCTGCTTTGCTGTGAACAAGCTGTATTGAAAGCACTGACTTGGCTTTTAGGCACCATCACAACCAGATTATTAAAGGATGCTTTTTCTTTATCCAAACCCTCCAGATATACAAGACACATAAAGTTATTTGGTATCTTAAATACAAAACATATTTAAGAGAACATCTCTAAAAGGTTATGCGCCACAGGGGCTGAATAGATATCCAATAAGTACATTAGAAGACACCAGCTGTCCAGACCTGCTGTATGTGTTTGGAGAAAAGCAACCGGGTTTAATGACTTGTCTGGCATTTTCAAGTGTAGCAAAGGGCAAGTGAGGTAAAAAAAAAAAAAAAAAAAGAAAAAAAAAGAAACTCTTTTCCTTTTGCGTGTGGCACAGTGGCTGTTTATATCTTGCATTTGGGATTTTTACATTTCCTCAGAAATTAGAACAGCAAACAGACCGTTTTCCTAATCTCGTTTAAGTCTCTATACTTCACTTACTATAGAGACTTATATATAAGTCTTGTGTATATATTGTTATACACAAGATGTTAACACTGTTATACATCTTGTGTATAACAGTGTCAGAATTGTCATCAAAGTTTTCTTCATTAATTTCAGTTACAATCATATACACTGAGAAATATCTAGAAGATTATTTTGAGCCCATCAAATATCAAATCTCCAGTTTAGGTTGTAAAATTAAAGTTGATTGAGATAAAGTTACAATGGATTGAAAACAGTGCAATACCACAATATTATGACAAAATATTAGGAAAAAAAATAGCTAACTAGATCTGTTGATCAAATTTTGTTAGCAAAGCAGAGAATTGACAGAAATAATCCTATTTCTTACTTTGTTTACTTTATGCAAACAGGAACTACAGCACAATCAAAGCAGTATTCAGTGCCAGTGCCATACCAGCCAACTCTTTTTCTACCTGTCATTGCCTCAAATGTCTGAATTGACGTGTTAGACCTCTGGAAGACATTAAATTATTGGATAAACATAGTGGAGGTCTAATAAAATGACAAGTCAAAGTTAAAGAATGTTCTATTTATTGGTATCTAGCCTTTTCAACAGTCACTTTAACTGCTAATTTAAAAAGCTGCTACTTCAGATCCAAGCACACAAAAGCTAAATATAAATCTGCTGTCCTTTAAAACCTACCAAACCTCGATCCAAACAAAACTCTTAGCATTACATTTTTGGATTGTGGTAACATGTTTGCTGTGACCATTGATGACTTCTGTAAACTTAAGTTATTATCATTAAACAGAAGACTAACCCTTAGATATTCAAACATAGCAGGCAAGTAAAAATTGTGCCCAAATGAGTTATATTTTAAAGAAGTTCGTAAAGGTTTGGACCCATGGCTTTGATTAGGAAGAATAATTTAGGTAAAGAGGATTTAACTAGCAAAGAGCATGCCATAAAGATATACATTTAAAGATTTATTGACGAAAGAATGAGGGAAGAAGAGGTGAGGGGTGAAGAATGAAGGTATGAGGGATGGAAGGAGAAAGGGATTCGGGATAAGGGAAGAAAGGATGGTGGAACAAAGGGATGAGCGAATGAAGGGATGAAAAGATGAGTGTTAAAGGGATGAATGATCTTGATTCGGTTATCTGGGGAGAATGATGGAGGACTGGGAGATGAAGAATCTGCGTGGGGGTTTGGTCTTTGGGAAACGGATCTTCTTATTTTTCCGAGCCCGCACAAGACCCCAAATCTAAATAGAACAGATGAGAGAATTAGCTTGTCGTGAATCACTGAGATTATTGTGGATGCATGAACAGTGCCCCAGGGTTAACCAGCAACTTAAAACTTGAATCGTGTCATCGGAGACGAAGGAATGAAGGGTTGGAGGGATGAAGAAATGATACAATGAAGGGATGCTGAAGAGGTGGCTCCTGTGAAGTTGGATATTAATTAAGTTCTAGAGAGATGCTTGATCTTAACAGGCTAGACTGAGATGGTTAGGGATGCAAATTCTAGTGGCTGGATTTCAGGATTCTGAGATGAGGTATGGACCTTCAAATGAAACGCTTGCCGAAATTCTGGTCTGAAAATAAAGGGGTTGAGGATGGAGATGAAATGGATGAGAGGTGGCAAACTGATCAGTTGACTTCTCTGAAGAAAAAATATCTGAACATTATGACTGTGAATGATGATATCTGAAAAGCATAAATGAATGAAAGCTTGTGCTTGAGGAGATAAAATAACAGGGGAGTGAGTATGTTGGATATTACTGAAGAAGACAGTGAAGCTGGACTTGGATGAGTTTCTGAATCTGGAGCAAAGAGTCAGAATTTTCGAAGAACTTGACAGAACGACAGTGATGCTCTGAATGCGAGCTGCTTGAAGCAGGAAGTGATGCTAGAATGAGACCAGACGGACTCTGAATAAACGAGAGTAGACTACTTACGCCATTCATTCCAAAAGCATTTGGTGCAATATCCATCCATCCATCCATCCATCCATCCATCCATCCATCCATCCATCCATCCATCCATCCATCCATCCATCCATCCATCCATCCATCCATCCATCCATCCATCCATCCATCCATCCATCCATCCATCCATTTTCTAGTCGCCCTTCTCTCCCTAACGGGGTCAGGAGGTGCTGGTGCCTATCTCCAGCTGCGTTCCGGGCGAGAGGCGGGGTACACCCTGGACAGGTCGCCAGTCTGTCGCATTTGGTGCAATAATGATGGGGTAAGTATGAAAAGTGCAAGAGAAATGCTGAAGCCATTTTGGCTTCAGCATTTACCTCTGTAAAAGCCACAAAGTCTATAGAATGAGGTGCATTTATGTAGAGTTGAAAGTGCTTGGGATAAATGAGAAAGTGATTGTAGAAGAAAAACTTGTCCTTGTACAAGTTATCTAGGATGAGTGAGCCTTGAACGAAGGGATGCTGGTTGCTCTTTGGTTGAACATTAGAAATAAAAGATTTATCTGAGGAATGATATCTGTGTAGTTCAGAAAGCCAAGACATGTAAGTAACTGAGAAGAGCAAAGTGATTTAATTGATTTTTTGGGGCTACCAAGAAGAACCAAACCAAACATATGTTCAGAACCAAACATGGAGAAGTACTATTCTGGTTCTATGCATCATGAATGTGGAACAACTTTCAGGAAACTGCAAAACTGTTCAAACACTGAACAGTTATATTCAGACTTAACAACACACCTTTTTAGAGTTGCTGCAGAAGCCTGACACTGAAACATTGTTTCAATGAAGATGTACTACTGTGAAGATGTACTGCTGTCCTGCGAAGGTACAATAGAGAAAAACACATTTTTAAATGTTCATACTTTGTGAAGCATCGGAGAATGGGGGTGAAAATATAGTACAGACAAGAGCTGTGAAGCTCAAACAGAGAGGATGGAGGCACATGGCTCCCACTAAGGAAGCTATCAGTAGAGGCGGAAATGACATCACCAGAGATCCTGGAGGAGGAGACGGACAATGAGAGGGAAGCAGAAACCCGGGATGTTTAGACTTTGGTGGAGGAGCTGTCGACTGTTTCTGAGGAGGAACGCTGAGATGTGGATTTTTTGGAGTTGCTTGGCTGAGAGACTCTGGAAGCCCGTGGTGAGCATGATCCTCTGATGGAGATCTACAAGCCGACATCAGAATGACCCCAATCCCAAAATCAACTGTGAGAGAAAAGAGCATTAATAGCTGGGAGAAAACTGGTACCTGACATTAATATGGTACTATTAAACTGTAATAAAACTACATGTAGACCTGATTAAACGTACTAATGTTGTGAAAACTGTTTTAACTTTTTGCAGCTAATCAGAGTAATAAACAGCATTTATATGTTTATATTTTCCTTGAGTTATTCTGACTGGACGGTGCTTTATTCAGCACATTGGATTTTTTTTTCAGGTTGTTTGAAAGGTATTATGTGAAAATTTGCTCCTTAGGAGATGCAATCAAATATGCTTTATTTACTTTCTATGACTGAAGGCATAAATGAAGGAGCTATCATTAAAAAGGTCCTGTTTGTACCTAACTCGGTATGCACTGGTGCCATGCCTTGTAATCTCCCATCCTGACTACTACAAAGCTGGACAAACTGGTTTCCCAGCTTGTGCTGTAGAATTTTGCAGAAGGTTCAGAATGCAGCAGCAAATCTGGTCTTCAGTCAGCTTAAGAAGAGCACGCGTCTCCTCGCTGAGCTCCACTGACTACTGACTAAAGTTAGCCAGCAAAGTGCTTAATAACTTTCCACTTATTCAAATGTTCTCTTGAAAGCATGTGCCATGACTTAATCCCTCTAGTCATCAAAGACTTGCTGCCAGACAGTGCCAACACCATGCTGTCGACATACCAGCAGTATGTCTCTCTGCTGGTCTGCTCAGACCAGCAGAGAGACATACTCTCTCCATGGTTTCCGTGTCTCTTCTGGGTGGAACCTGAACACCTGACCGTGGAGGCATCCAGGAGGGTCCTTAAATGAGGCCTGAGTCACCTCAACTCCTCTTGAAGTGAAGGAGCAGCAGCTCTAGTCTGAGTAAATCTCTGATGACTGAGCTTCGTACTGTCTCTATAAGGGAGAGACAGACACTGATGAGAAAAATCACTTCTGTTCCTTCTATTTATGACCTTGTTCTGTCGTGACCATAGATGAGGTAGGAATGTAGAATGATCGTTACATTGAGAACTTTTGACTGATCTCTCTCTTTACCATGACAGATGGGTACAGATCACTCACTGCAGATCCTGCACCAATTTGCCCACCGATCTGCTGCTCCATTTTTCCCTCATTCGTGAACAAGACACTGAGATACTTAAACTTCTCCACTTGAGGCATAATCTTTTCTCTGAGCTGGAGAAAGCACCTTTTTGGTCTTGGATTTGGAAGCATATATTATGGTGTAATATATTGATATAGACTAAGTGTTGATGCAGGTTCTAGTCAGTCTAATTCTGGAGTTAATGAAGTTACTGATGTAACTACCAAGGTCATGTTACAATTAGTTGTCATAATACACAGCCGAGGAGGTAACATCCACAATTGTATCTGGGTCTCTGTGTCTCTACTTTATGAAAAGTTCTTTCCAAATATATTACAAATGGTGTAAAAAGAAAAATAAATAAATAAATACACTTCTTTGTTAAAATGCTTCTGTTCATTTATATTTTGGTGTAGACTCAATACCTCTCTGAATTTTAAATTCACTGCAACTGGCAGTCATTTCATTTTGACAACACCTAATTCTCTTTAACAAAGCACGTGCTCAGCAAGCAGACGGCTCACATTGCTGGTGACAAGCCACAACTGTTAAACTTAAAAAAGACTGGACAACAGCTGGATATACATTTCATTTCTAATTATCCAACATATTTTTAGCTATAGATTTAAATTTCCCATGGAAAATTAGCAAAGCAGGTTCATGGAAACAGGATTAGTGGATGGAACAGTTGGATGACTGATTTCAGAATTAGATTGACATTTATTGCTGATACTAATAGTAGATGGGATAAATCCATTGCAACAGATTTACCAGAGGTTTTCTTACAGTACAGAGGCTGCCAGAAAAGCAGAAAAGTGCATTTTTTTCAAATGGTAGAAATTTAAAGCAGAGTCAAATTTCAGAGAGGGCTTTACATTTTCTGTAAGCGAAGGAAAGTGTCTATAAGTCAGCCATGTACAAAAATAATTGTGGAAAACACACAACTCTTCATCAGCACCAGAAACAGCAGCGAGACTAAATGTGAGAATGGTAATCAGTGGGATGCATGGAAATCAGAGTGTATTCACAACTGGTTGGTGCCATAATGAAATATGACAAATGATTTATGTCAGGCATTTGTTCTGCTACAAGAGGTAATTTGTTGTAGTGAAAATTCAAAGACACTCCCCCTTTGTAATTGAATCACACAAAAATAATGAGTATCCTATTTGTTTCCAGGGACTGTTTGTCTTTGTTCTCTAATGTTTTGTTTTCTACTGAAAATGAATTATGCCATACATTACGCCAGTACATTTGATTAAAACTCTGTGATAATGTAAGAAAATTTCAGCCAGAGCTTCAAAGTTTTAACTCTGCCAGAAAACCTTTCAACTTTGTTGTAGAGATTTTGCCGCTCCGACTTAATTTCTCAATTTATAACTGTGACTGTTTTTTTCTCCCAAAAAAGTAAAGACTCCAGCAAAACTTCAACTCCAACTCAATTCATTAAAACCAGTAAAAGAATTAATGGAAAATTTAAATTAGTATTGTAAGTCATTGCAGTAGTTTACCGCAATAACATAAATAACTTGTGCAGAATATACTCTGTTAATAATTTGACAGCCAAAACATTAAAACCAAAAACCTACAATATTTATCTTTGATATCCCTGAACTACTAAGACTTATTTTCAACAACAAAATTGTTAACTGGTGACTATGCTGACAACTATTTGAAATGTAACTATTTGAAATGTTGGAAAGAAAAACCTTCAGTCTGAGTTTTATTGTTTATCTGCACTTAGCTTTCCCAATGCAAGTACTCCAGAGATTTCCTCCTATCAGAGTTTTTTTAAATTTAAGTTTTGTCAAGAAAGCAGACATAGTATCTTATTTCCATGTATTCATTTTGAGAAAAATAATAACCAGTAGACTTTTAAATCATCACAGAGGGACTCAAGCCAAAAGAAATGTTTTTTTTATTTTTTATTTTACAACGGTTTCATTATTAATTCAACGGTTAATTTATAAATTCTTACACCAACATCCCATGTATACTGGGACTATTATTGGGCTAAAAGTATGAAGGTGTTGACATAGAATACAATTTGTCATATATGAAGCCTGTAACATTCAAGCTCTATAAATATTACGTCACAAATCCTAACCCTAACCCTACAAGAAGATCCAGATATTTTAGTTCTCTTTTAGTTCTGGAGCCAGCTCCCAGTTTTAGTCCAAGAGGCAGTTTTAGTCCAGAGCATTTTTAAATCTTTCCTTCTTGACAAAGTTAAACTGACTTTAGTCTGAGCTAACTCTGTAGGCTTATGCTGTGTTCCATTTATTTTGAAAGTCCGGTCTTAGACCTCAACATGACTTCACACCCGAGTTAACAGTGTTCCAGTTAATATAGTGAAAGTCAGAATTCTAATATGGCAATGTCATTGTTCATAGTTTCTCTTAGGAAAGCTGTACTTTCCATAAGGAAGACCACTTTCAATAAGTTCAGTAAGAATTGCAGGCGCCATCTGTAATGTTGATTTTAGACACACACTTCAGGTGTTTCATGAAATATAAGCATGTTTTCTCCACAGGTGCCTACTGTTGATGCCAGGAGTGGCCATACTGGATCTTGAAATTGGAGTTTTAAAACTTCCCAGACTTTCCAAGTGGGAAGTATGACTTCAGGAAGAGGAAATTTTAGAGTTCTGACTACAAATGGAATACAGCAGGGAGCTGGGGGAGCTAATGACCACTTTTTCCTCACTTTGCTGCATTTTCTACTACTTTCCAGTTTTACAATTGTTGCTCATTTTTCAGTTTTTATCTTTATGCTCTCTTTCAGATTTTTCTCTTCATAGAAGCTACTACTGGTCTGATGGGGCAGATCAGAAAACCAACAACTTCATGAGCTTCACGTCTGTGAAAGACATCACAGAAGATGTGATGTCTTTCCCATCTCCTGTCTTACATATATGCAACAGAAACCATGCAATTGCAACTTAAATGTTGCAAAAATCACCCAGTGCTATGATTTATTTCTGTGCTATTCACACAAAATGGGATGCTGTATGAATGAGGTGCAAAATGAATAAAGTAGTAAATGAATAAAAGAAATAAGAACAGGTAGTAAACTAGGTAGTAACATCAGGACATTAGGAAAAATTAACTGTTGCACAAACTGAAACCTACTGGAGTCTGTTTCTTTTATTTAGCAACTTTAGTCACACATACACGAGTAAATCTACTGTATATCTAAACGAAGAAATACTTCAAATGATCAGGTACATGATGACATATAAAAATGGACACTTCATCACCAACTAATATCTTCATTAGACAAAAATAAATTCTGAAGTCTAGACAACTGAGGATCATTTGACAGCAGGATTTGTTGAGATATAGAGTCGGGCCTTCCCCAAGATGGAGAACAGTTTTTCCAGGTTTCAGGAGAAGATTCTGAGTCATGCTGGGTACAAGACACAAAACCACACTCCTTCTATCCCACACAGCGGCATCCTGACGTCTCTGCATGCAGAGATATTGTTATTTTGCTTCCATAATGGAGTCTTGGAAAACATCCCATGGTTTTCAGGTCTCTATGAATCCAGGTCTGTGTGGTGACAGACAAGTCACAAAAATCAATCGTTTTCACAAGCAAGCGGCAGAATATTTGGAGACTTGAAATATATGTGATGTATGTTGAAGGCTTCTGCTAATAGGAGGAATGATCCTCACAACGTATGAAAGCAGTAACTGCATCCACAAACTATTTTATATATTTCTCTAAGAGTGCAATATCATCTGTGCAAGTTGGTAAGCAGTTCTCCATTCTTCTAAGAATAACTCCTGATATAAATGATAGCGGACTTTTCAGCCCACACCTGGTTGTTCTGGTATTGGATCTGATAGCTGCCATTTTCCTTTTCCAGCATGTTTCATACCTCCACTTTAAGTGATAACTTATAAATCTTTGTCCAGAAATGTTCAAAATTATTTGAAAGAATCAACACCTGAAGCTCAGTCACCCTAGAGTCTTGTCAACCAATGCCCCGTTTCCAGAGGCTCTACTGCAGCTCCTCTCGTCTCTCAAGTGATTGTGTTTCTATGAATCCTGCAAAGTCTGTGGCAGGGAGGAACTTGTACTTTTTTTTAATTCTTTTTTTTTAAACATTTTATTAGTTTTGTTTCACAAACAGAGAAAATAGAACATTGTACACTGTGTTGTCTATCATCTTACAGAAGTATATGATAAGGAAGAGAAACCAAAACAAATCTCCCCTCCCCAACCTCAAAAAAGAGAGAAAAAAAAAAGCCGCTGTACAATGTCACTGTTACGACTGGCGTCGTAATTATGTAAATGTGAGTGTGCAGGTGCCTGTCGCTGATTGGTTGACGGAAGACGACGGACGTCCTATTGGTGGCCTCCCGGAGGTGACGGATATAAAAGCTGAAGATGCGCACTTCCTGTCATCCATCCTCAGCTCATCTCAACCGGCCGCACTTTTTGTTTCTTTGTTTGCTTGTAAAATCATGTAGTCCTGGAGTTTGTAGGAGTGAGCTGCCGTTTATGTTTCATTAGTTTTCTCCTGTTTTTTCTTAGTTAGGGAGGTAAGTTTTGTCATTTGGTTTCTTTACTTTTTATTAGGTAAGTTGGTTAATATTTAGGTAGTTTCCTTTTGTTTGTTGTTTTCGGCCTTAGCTCACTCTGATGTCATGCTCCTTTGGTTGTAACATCTGTCCAAAAATACACTTTTTTTTTTTTTTACAATAAATATTATAAAATGTTCAACTTCGTGTCTGTCAAACCGCTTGAGATGTGAAGAGGATGGATCATTCGTGTTATGACCTGGCCACCCCTAGACGGGTCGTAACAGTCACATTCACGTTAAATCATGCCTACAATGGTCGGCAAACATTCGCAGACATATTTAAAGCCTGACAACTGCACAATCATGTCTAGTCGGACAATCAAAGAGAAGAAGAAAGATACATAAGACAAATGGATGGTGTTCTTTAGATAGGTGCTGGTGAGACCTTCCACTTTATGGGATTCTGACCTCTCATCACAAGTTGCATCAGCTCTTTAGGTAAATAGTTAAGCACAGGAGACCACATGTCAATGAAATATTTCTCATTACCCCTAATAACTGCACTAATCCTTTCATGGGGGAGGACCCTAAATATTTCTCTATACCACTGTGTGACAGTTGTCACAAAGTTTGAAGTGTGATTGTGCCAGAGTGACTTATTTTGAAGGGAGGCCAAGAAGAAACAGACCTGGGTCACAGCTGATCTTTACATGAAACACATCACTCAGCTCTTTAGAGATTGCACTCCAGAATCGTTTAATTAGTTTGCATTGCCAGAAATAATGGTAATACGTTCCAACTTCCCTTCCACATTTGTTGCATCTTATTCAGAATAAAGGGTGTTATATGTAGACAGTGTAGTATTTTATACTGTCTCTCTGAGCGTATTGCATATAAAGGTTGAATTAACCACATCAATGGCTTCTTGCCAGTCATCCTCAAGGTCTCCCTCCCATTTCCACGCAGTGTCCCTGGCACCGCCTGGGGTGAGAGAGCAGAGCACCGCATAGAAAGCAGAAATAAAATGTCTAGGATTTTTCCGGTCGACAAGGAATTTTTCAATCTCATTGCATGTGGCCAAGCCAGACTGGGATAGCCTCACAGAACTGATGAAATGGCGAATTTGGAGAAAACCAAAAAAGTGTTCTTTAGGGATACCAAATTTTGACTGTAATTGTTGAAATGTCATTTGTAGATTCTCTGCAAAAAGATCTCCGATCACTCTCACACCTCTGCCATGCCACACATCAAAAATGTTGGGCTCAAGCCCTGGGGTAAAATCCTGGTTTCTTGTAAGAACTTCTTGTACTTCTAATGCAGTTGGCGAATAACTTGAGGTCCACTACTGCCACATTCTTTGTGTGCTCTTCATAACTATGCAACCAAAATGGGTGTTGTCATTTTTTCTCACAGAACACAAGAACAGAACTGCTGTTTTTATCTTGTCTTAGATTCCTCTGACATAGCAAGGAGAGAGGCATAGTGGGTGAAAGCATCAAATATGATGAGAAAGACAGCCAATATCTGCAGGAGATTCCTGGCTTTGCAGCTTGAGAAAAGCAGGTGGCCCAGAAGTTACTCGGTAAGCTAACGCCAATGTTTGTATTCCAACTGAAAGTTGCAGTAGAGTACCAAAGTGGGACCAATTTTAGTCATTTTTAACAACTATTTTATTTTGTTGTGAATAACTTGTTAGAGTCAAAATTGTCTCATGTTGGCAGCACACATTATTTACTAAATATTCCTAGTGTGTGTGTTTTCAGATGTTGGGAATTGGTCGCCACAGACCTCTTTGTGGTGGAGCGTCCATGTATTCACCTCACGGTGCTTTCACAAGTGAGTTCACAACTTCAGGATGCCTAGAGACCTTCATCTTTCTGGAGCAAGGAATAAGGGTGGCTCATTTCTCATAAAGAATTTTGTGGCTGGTGTCCTTATATTGTCAAACTGCAACAGCAATCTGTCTTTTACTTGTTTTTAATTACTGAACAGGTTTGATTATAATTCATCTGATCTTCAGTTCAAGTTACACTGAGAATGAATGAAGTAGTGTTCCTTAGTTTGATCAAATCTTCAATGTTTTCACATAGATACACAAAAAATGATGGAGGGCTTAACACAGCTTGAATCTTCATAGAACAATAACAAAACAGAATCTAGTAAGAGTGATAAGTTTTGGACATGTATTCTGACTTTCTTTCATTGGAGTAAAAATGCATCTGAAGTAATTTGTTCAGAAGTTATACAGTGCTCTGCATCAAAACCACTCCATAATCCACTCAACAGCATTATAGCATAATTTCTTTTTTGTTTTTTTGCGAATTGATGTGGGTGTATGGATGGTTAATGTGGGAGACTTACATAGAACAGTCAAGTAAAAGGTAATATACCAGCATAACTGCTTCATAAACATTTTAAAAAAGAGGGTAATACATACTTAATATGCTAGTTTGCAAAAAATCTTTTAATTAAATGTCCTTTTCTTTTCCAAACACGGTTTGCACACAATCTCACAGATATTTTGATCATGGCAACATTAAAATTGCACAACAAACAGCCTTACAGAAGCAGTTGTCAGTGTGTAACTAGTTCACCAGAATTGGATTAGACAGAGAGAACTCCTCAGTGCATTGCTAAGAGATACTATCAGCATTCAGCTGCTGTACAAAATCACTCTGCAACCTCCACTGTGATTACTTTAATGCTATCAAAGCCCTGCTCTTTTTCAGGACTGTCTTAATTAGTACAACTTTAATTAAGGCCTGATTCCTCCAGCGCCGGCTTTACTGCTCAGTGTAGAGCAGTCCATTGTACATCTCAAAACGCAGCTACCGGCAGTGGGAGACCCCTGCAGAGAATGTGCTGAGACTGCCTATTGGGAGTGATTACATTCTCTCCTGACTGGCCATGTGTGTGGTCTCTGTCATGTTTTGGTTAGACAATTACACTCAAGTAAAGGCTGGTTGTCAGCATCACTGTAAGGCTTGATGATGATCGTGTATCTGCTGGAGGCAGAAAATAAATCTCATTAAAAGTGACATAGGGATTATTAAAACTTTTTTTAACATACATTGTGATACCAAATGTTGCCTGTCTCTACTATCTCAGCTTTTGGGGTGAATAATTATTGTAGTCTGTAAATGTGTTGCCAATGAAGATATAAGAGAACTGCTCAATGTACCATAGCAATTAATGTTTACCAGATTTCAGACAAATTCCTGTCAGACTTGTTCTAGTTCTGACTTTAATGTCTCTGACAGAAATTGCTGACTGTGGTGGGGCCACTAGAGCAAAGGACACAGACACTGGAGGTCCAGATGCAGTCTGCAGGTGATGGTGATTGGAGAGCAAACCACAGTTTGTTCTTCAGGAGACAAAAGTGGTTTTATGTCTTTTCACGAAAGTGATGCTGAGACTGAACAAGAGACGAGAAAGACTGAAGCTCTCTCTGTCTGTAGCAGTCCAAGCATTTCATACTTTACAGGAGTTATTAATGAAATTAGAGTCAGAAGTTGTGTCAGAAGCCAAACAATTTTTGCATTTGGGATGAGTATGTGTATGGGTGTGCACACGTGTGTGTGAGTGTGTTGGGGAAGGGGGTTATTGCTCACCACTGCAGGTACCAATAGGCCTATTTTGGAACAAAAAATTATTTATATTTGGCCTTGCCCCAACCCCATCATAATGTTATGTTATGTCATATTCAGAAAATATAACTAAACAAGCAAAGTTACATGAAACACATGAAACACAAAAGTGTCCTCATAAGTTCAAGCTTGCTGTAAGAAAAACTCCTGAATGATCACCCAACTGGCCAGAAGAGAAAGAAGCCAGCCACATACCAACACAATATGTGAGACCTGGGAAAAATAATGACACATTCTAAATTTTTTGCAGCAAATTGAGAATGTGCCAAAGTGCTAAATGTGCGGTTTTTTGCTTCATTTCATGATGCTTTCTATCCATCGCACCTTTTTCCCTCCTGTACTCTGGCTGCCAGAGGGAAGCTCTTTATTAAAATGTTTGCTCAGGTGAGGGTGGGACTTTCTGCCTTGTGGCCCCTTTTTTCCAACCGCTGTTGACTTATTGCAGGCTGCCTGGTAATTAGGAAGGGTAATAGCCTGCTGTGAGCAACCGGGGTGCAATCACAGCCCGGTACTGTGATGTATCACATCATGCAGAGGTGCCAAATGCAGGGGCTCCAGACAGGGTCTGTGAGAACAGGGAGTCAATGTTTGACAGTCCCTGCTTTTAGGAGGAGGTGGAAGTGTGAATTTAATGTAAAGGTGAGTGAGTAGTGTGCTTTGTCATCTGATGGCTTCCTACTTGTTTTAATAATTGTTTACAATTAGGGAAATTAGCTTTGATATGTATAGTAAACATGACTTAGTCTGTATTAAAAACTAGGAGCTCAGGGATGGAGTGACTTAATTAATTATAGTGACTTAATTAGCTGGAAGTCAGGATGAACAATATGATTCAAAATATAGACTCAAGCACTATGATTTTGCTTGGAGAATTCATGTGAATTAAATTTTTAATAACTGTTTTCTGTTGAGCACTAAAACTCATTAACCTGGCTGGTCTGCCAAGTCTGCCTGTTTTCTGTTTTCATAGATTTCAGGACATTTTCGTGGTAACAGTTATTTGCTAACTACTTCATAATTGTGGAATTTTTGTCTCAATCAAGAAACGCATACAATTTGAAAAACACTTTATGATTGGACAACAAAAACAGATTTTTTTCAGCAGCAGTCAGTGAATTTCAGTTTGCATTGCTTAGTGTATTATGTTCTACCAAAGAAAGTACAAGCTTTTTCTGAAACAGTACTTATCAGGTTAATAAAACGTGATCAGGTTTTCAAGTACATGCAGCTGCAAAATAAGTATTAAGCATGTCGATGTATTTCTACTGAAATGAAATTCCCACAAGACATTGTGTGAATGCAAATAAATCAGTGCTAATTTGTTTGTACCTGATGTTAAATGTGATGGACTCAAATATGAAATAAGTATTGAACACATGTACCCCGCCTCTCGCCCGGAATGCAGCTGGAGATAGGCACCAGCACCTCCCGATATTGAACACATGGGATAGGAGTAAGACCTAGAAAAAGCAAAGAAATCATTCCTACCTCATAAGTACTTCCACCATCCATCCATCCATTTTCTGTCACCCTTCTCCCTAACGGGGTCGGGAGTTGCTGGTGCCTATCTCCAGCTGCGTTCCGGGCGATAGGCGGGGTACACCCTGGACAGGTCGCCAGTCTGTCACAGGGCAACACAAAGACAAACAGGACAAACAACCATACACACACACACTCACACCTAAGGAGGATCTGGAAAGCCCAATCAGCCTGACAGTCATGTTTTTGGACTGTGGGAGGAAGCCGGAGAACCCCGAGAGAACCCACGCATGCACAGGGAGAAAGACCCCGGGCCGGGAATCGAACCCAGGACCTTCTTGCTGCAAGGCAACAGCGCTACCCACTTCCCACTGTGCAGCCCGTAAGTACTTCCTACATATCCATATCCATATCAATTTATGGCCTACTAAAAGGTTTATCATCATTAAAGTATTATTTAAACTTATGAAAGCAGAGGAGCCTACTCAAAATGGCTTTGCTGTTGAAAACCATACCAATGGAATTGATTACAGCTGCACTCCTAAACATTCTGACTGTTCCAGGCAGCACCATTGGTGCTGTAATCTGTATGTGAAAAATGCTTCACTATAAATTAATTATGACACGGTGCATTTCACAAATTTCTGAGAGAGGAATCAAAAGAATTACCAGAGGTGTCTAATAGAGCCGAAGAGCAGTCAGAGATTGAGAAAGCCCTGGCTGTATCAGGTACTGTTTTTCCCTAGAGAACAATAAGTAATGCATTCAACTACAATGTGCTCTGTATGCATTAATTGTACGAGACTCCATTGGTGAAGAATAAGCATATAGAAGTGTGTTTAAAGTGTGCTGCATTATATTTGGACAAACCAGTAAGTGTTGGGAGAATATATTCTGATCAGAGGAGGCCAAAGCTGAAATCTTTGTGGTTCTCAGTCTATGCGGATGACTGAAAACCACAACATTCTGAATTCACCGCGACGTCACAACAACCCTAACCCTCTATACAGCCTTCAATAACGTTTTTACCAGTGGTGCAATGAAAAGTAGTTCACACGAGCTTAGCAGATGTGCAGTTCCACTCAGTGTTCGCCAATTGCTGGTGTCACTAGTTTGAAGGAGCTATGTGGCATGTGTGAGGGAGGAGTGCAGTGAGGCTGAAGCTCGACTGGAGACTGCAGCTCTGAGGATGAGCAGCATGGAAATAGGCTTTTAAACAGGCATTTAGGCACCCATGAATAGTGGCCATGGGAGATTCAAGGATTTCTCAAACATGCATTGAAAGGAACAAAACACACAGGAATGTTTTTGAGAGAATAACATGATGCAAAGCTCAAAATATAGTATTTTACATAACCCTCACCCCTTTTAACGAAAGATAAAGCCCAAATTGATGTCTGTGTTTAAAAACAAAGCACACCTTAGCTGTTTGTTTTTGAATAAGACAATGAGAGCCTGAATAAAACCACATAAATATTTAATAGTACTAAATGGAGCACAGTATGCTGATAACTCATGGTGTGGACCGATCTGAATTAGAACCATGCACTATGTAACTTAACATGACCTTAATACTTGAACTCTCTCCCCTTGTGGGATTAAATGGAGTGCTCATCAGTTGCCTGACAGCCTGGTACTAATGGCTAATTGGTTTACTGTCGGTTTCAGGCCACAATAATTGACCCCACACCAAGTCGTTCTCAAAAAGCAGTGAAAGCTTCATTAGTTCTCCCTTTGAAGCAGACAGAGGACAACTTTCCTGACCCTCGGAGAATTGACTGCTTGATTCCTACAAATTGATGTTTGGCTTGCTGTGTGTTTTACGTTCCCTACCAACACTCTGCACTTTGATCATTTTTCAAAGCAATAGGGCTTCGCAGAGACATGAGTCAAGGCTTTTACACAGCCTCTGGGATTTGGATAAGCATTGGAACACTCAGAGAGTCTACCTGTTCACTGCTGGAGTGTTACACTGATCAGAGCGCAAAGGCACAGGGGGCCTGACATGCTTTGCACTAGTGGGCTAGAATCTAACTTGTTTTATGTAGCCATTAGAACGGTAGACTTTCACTTTAGAAAAATATACTAAGTAAAGCCATGCTAATCTCAAATTAGTTAGAATATCTGTGCTATTGCTTTGCAGTATCTGTGATAAACACCTTTTCTTCTGGCTCTAGAATGTCAGTACTTAATTTAAACCAACAGAACAATGAAGTCAAAACCCCCTGTTCAACATAGGGCAATATGGCAGCTGAGGCACAGCCCAGATTTAACCAACAAGAGGCCAGATGGACTCAACAACCACAGATGTTTCTTGTTTGTTATACACAAACATAACAAACAGCATCATAGAGTTACTAGTTGACCAACATGCATGTTTTAGATGGTGGGAGGAAACTTGAGTTCCAATTCAGGAATCTATTGTACTTGGAGAACACTCTTGATCATGACCCCATCCTCATCCTCACCCAACAGTAACCTGTACTGTGTACTTGACGTCTTCTTGCTCTCATTGTGCTTTGACTAAGTAGCATGTATGTGAACATTGTGTTACTAAAATTAGTGACAATGTTGACATTTCTCATGATATGCAAAAGTTTTTTGATGTACCTGTATAATCATTAAGCACTGCGCTGATTGACTGAAAGGATTTTATGTAGCTATAGTTAATATCAACTTAAAGGAGTTTTCATTGCTGCTGCACCATCAATACCCAGAACTTGTCGTTCAGAAGGAGCATTTATTTTCATAGTTCAGTGTAAACCAATACAAAGAGTGAATACCTCCTGTTAAAATAATGATACAGAACTGATTTGATCTGCATTTGGTCCAGATTCTCTTCTTTTATTACAGATTCCTGCACTTTAATTAATAGTGCTAAGAAAAGATAATGCTCTGTTTTCGTTTCAATAAATCTGTTTAAAAAGGATCTGTAAATTCTTTGAGATTCATGAGACCTGCTGTCTGTCTGCCGGGAGTTAGCTGGCCTGTCAGCCAATAACACTGGGCTTGAAATCACTTTGACTTCTCTTTTGCAGTGGAAATTTGGAAATTTATTTGCAGTGGAACTTCAAGTCACCCATTAAATGCATTCAGGGGGTAAATAGGAGCTATCATCACATCTATGTTTGCTTTATCCCTTCTGGGTTTCTAAAAGAGTGTGAAAATGTTGATGACAAATCCTGTTTCTTTGTGCAGAGGTAAGAAAGACCTACTGTTCTGTAGTTGCACTTTCTCAGTTGGAGGGGGCAAAGAGCTGGAGTGACAGCTGGGGAAGAGGAGCAAGCCAAGGGATTTATAGTTCAGAAAAGACAGGCAGCTTCAAAGGCAAGACATTGCCATTGTCAGAGAGTAATTTCATTTTATGAATAAGTGCTTGACTGCTTACAGTGACAGCCTAGTCCTCACCCTGCCTGTGCTGCTGGAGCTCCTATTCACTAACGTGCATACGTGCTTCCAGAAAAGCAAAGACCAGTCAGATAAAACTCATGTGCAACGACTAAAATCCTTTCCACCCAGCAGGATGTTCAAAATATTCAAAAAAGAAACATGCATGTGTGCATGGAGTTGACTTTGAGTCGGGAACCGTCAAGGAATAGCTTGAGAAGGAAGTGCAATTTTGAGTTTTAAGTAAATATCGTGTGTCTGGTGACAAGTTGAACAACCCAGCAAAAAACATCTTTTGCTAAGTTTAGCAGCATCTCAGCTTAGACATATTCAACCTTATATCATCCTTCATTTTAATGCAAAGTACAAAACAGAGGCACATCTTAGACAGCCAACAAAATAACTGCTGCTGCTGCTTTCCTTAGAAAGTACCTCTGGTCCAGAGTTCCTCTGTCCTTGACTTCTTTCTTGTGCTGCACTCTCTTCAAGCAGATTTGGTGCAAAATCTGCTTGAAAACATTTTACATTTTGTCATTCTAAGCTGAATTGGACTGTGCTTTTAATAATTAGGATTAGAAGTGATTTTGAAACTGCCCTTTTCAAGGATCTCCACTTACAAACAAAGGAGAGGTCTGGTGTTTTCACCATAGCTACACCTCAACTGTAAAATCTTTTTTTAAAAATCCAGAAAATTACATTGTATGACTTTTAAATAATTATAAGTGTGTGATAAAATAGAAATTAGAACTTAACGTTTGGTTCCAAAGCCGAACTTCTACATTTGTAGAAGTCAGAAGTTTTCTGTATTTATTGGTAGGTTAGTACTGCAGCAGGGATTTTGGCTCTCTCCTCCATTCAGGTCTTCTGATCTTTCAGGTTTTGTGGCTGTTGTCATAGGCAACGTAGAGCTTCTGCTCCCTCTTAAGATTGTCTATTGCCTTGAGTAAGTGTGCATTAAGGACTAAACCTGGTCCTAATGGCACACTGCTCTTCATGTTTCAGGTACTTTCCTTCTTCAGCACACCTCAGTTTAATTGATGACCAATTAACAACTTTTTGCTGAACTGTAAACGTCTGAATCAGGTCTGGAGACTGGCTAGGCCACTCCAGGATCTTGAAATGCTTCTTGGAGCCACTACTTAGTTATCCTGACTGAGTGTTTTCGGTCATTTAGGTCATTCTCACTCCCACTCCCACTACCCATCTTCAGTCTTCTAACTGAGAGAAAGAGGTTGTTGCCCAAGATTCAGAGTCCATGGCTCAATCTGTCCCCTTTGCAGAAAAGCTCTCCCCCCCGTGCATGGTGTTCCACCCCCAGGCTTCACGGTTGAAGTGGTGGTGTTCTTGGGACTCTCCTCATCATTCTTCTTCTTCCAAACATGGGAAATTAAGTTTTTCTATCAAAAACTTTGATTTGTCTCTTATCCGACTTATGACCTTTTGTCATTCCTCTTATTGATCATCCTGATTTAATCCACTATGACATAATTTGTCATATGGTAATCTTTGACACGCATGCACTGTGGATCTCTCACATTTCTCTTGATCATTGATCTTCCATGTGAGATCTTGCATAGACCCTGAGTAAAGGAATGAAAAAGGTATGAACTTGACCTGTTTGCAGTGGTCTTATAAATTATCAAACTTCTTCTTATTGTACTCTTAAATCACACTTTTATTACTTCTTTACATTAACACCTGTAACTATTGAAACAATCTCTGAAGCAAAAACAACCCATTAGACCTCAGAATGGGGTTTTATAACTTTGTTGTGTGAGTTAGTGAATAGTAGAGTGTATTTGTCCTTTTGAGATTAAAACATGAGAGCCACCACACTCGGAGCCCAACTCAACATGCTGTTGATGCTTCATCATCAGTTATGCTTCCATGCGCTGCTGCCTGATCGGTGGGACACAGTAAAGCTTGGTGCACCACCCCAGGTGGAAGCCTCACGGAGCAGCATTTTCATGAAAACAAACAGACTAATGTGCAAATGGGCTGAGTGGGACCTAGCCCATGATTCAGGGCGACGTGTAACCGGGGGTGACAGTGCTAATTTTACACAGGTTCAACGACTGATCCATTATGCATAGGGACCCTTTTTTTCACAAGTCACAAAGCTTAACTTTGCACTTTAACACTGTTATTTCTCTGTTTAATTTGGCACTGTCACATTTCTACTGTGGGCTGTTTGTGTTGCACAGTTGGTCATATCAACAGCTCACTGAAACATACAGGCTGGGGTTCCATCAGTTTCTTTTAAAAGGTAATAATCCTTAATGGATTAATTAATAATTGAGCAAGAATCATGGTAAATATTTCCTCAGACTGTACCTACTCTCTGCTATATAAAGAGATAGTTTATATAGCAGATTTATACAGATAATCCTAATCAGGTAATCTTTCTAATGATTTGACATTAAATGTTCATGGAGGAAGATATGAAATTATGTAAGGCATCCATTGGAAATGTCACATTAAAATCATCAGTTGGTATTAGCTGCTCCATAAATGAATGTCAAGCTCTGCATTGAAAACAACCCCCTGCCCGGGTTCAATATTTCAAATGATTCAACTGTCTTATCATATTTACCACAATTACTGCATGTTCTGAAACACTATACTGTTCTCATTTGTCAGTAAACAGACTCAAAGACTCAACACATTTTAAGATTTTACACCACTTTACTCAAAATGTGTATCTCTACCTTTTCACTCCACAATTTTCCAACATAATTGAAATGTGGTTGCTGCAAAACCAATCAGTCACACAATTGAATCAAAATGTCCATGTTATTCTTCATTTCAAGGTTCATAAAGATCTCCCACCTTGTTCAAAGTGTTCATAAAATGTCCTGAACCCTATGCAGAACAGTTAAGTATATCTATCTTTTATAATGCAGTGCACTGCCTTCAAAAAACCATAAACATCAGGGCACTTGGGTAGAAAGATTTGGTGTATTAGTACCACAGTTGTTCCAATTTTGTGTTATGTAAAAATGAGAATAATGCAATGTT
This sequence comes from Poeciliopsis gracilis, assembly GCA_911649635.1. Lineage (NCBI taxonomy): Eukaryota > Metazoa > Chordata > Actinopteri > Cyprinodontiformes > Poeciliidae > Poeciliopsis > Poeciliopsis gracilis. Next base: position 145,092 of record CAJVRI010000501.1, read on the forward strand.
AAGATGACATTATTGAGAATGATGTAATTCTATCATATTAAAATGTTCATGTGTCTGTTCTTTTGAAAAAATGCAGAAGCAGAAAAATCACAGCATGTATTCAGAGAACTGGTCGATCTTTCAAAGTTGAAGTCAAATTACCCATAGTGTGCAAATTGTTGCACTTTTTATTCCTTTCAAAAATTTAGAACAGACTAGGTTGTCAATATTCCACACTTAGGGAGTGCCATACCTTTCAATAAGAGAATCCTGAACACTAATTAATGACAAAAAGCGAGTACCTGATGCATCAACACACAAAGGCAACCTGACCAAATGAACATATATCACATAAGTAGGGAGAGAGAATGTGTTGCCTCTAGTTATTTTTCAAGCAGTTAGTCGGCCTACTTAAAGGATGACAAGTTGTCACTGCTGTTCAGTGATATGGGGTGTACCCCACTGAACATGGACCATAGGAAGTGAAGGACATCTACAATTCTAAAATAGTGTAGAAAATTGTCGCCAATATTGAAATTCTCCTGGATGAATCCAAGTCAATGAGAGAAAGTCCTGAAATATTCCTGTAAGTTTGACACATCTAGCTCCTGGAAGCTTTGCTGCTCCAACTCCTTTCAGTTGGATGGGCTTTGTTGACGGTCATCTGTCTATCATTCCATGACAACTCAGTTAGCTCCACCTCTGGACTGGGCTAGGCTATTTCAAGTCTTCCACCACAAATTATCCCCCATGAATGTGATGACAAATGTGACCAGCATTCCCTGTTGCTAATGTGGTTTGCCATTTCTGAAATAGTTCACACCAGAGGGAGTGCTTGTTTCCACCCCTCTCCTTCCCATTCCCTCCTTTTCATACCCTTTGACAAAAGAATTATGTTTGTTTTTGTTGACTGCTCAGTTCTTTGCCCAGGGGTCTTTAGTGCTGCTTTTTATGCCTTAAGCTTTTCATACTCACACATAGAAAAGCATGAAGGTCCAGGAACACAGATGTCAAACCAAAATTACTTCTGAGGGATTACACATTCCCTTGATTAAAGACTGACTGAATGAATTTTAATTTTATTCAGGAAAAAAGAGCTAAATACTCTTTGTAACCAGCAGCTTCTAACAATTGAATGTACCTCTGCCTCTCTTTCTTAATGAAGTACAACATTATGGCAATTCAAAACTCATCAAAGTAGACACTCTCTTCACATCTTCATACTGCTGTTTCTTCCCAATCAATCGTCTTTGTTTGCAAGTAAGTAGACCCTACCTGGCAGCAGTCGGCAACTTGGGAAAACCCAGAGGAACAATGTACAGAGTGACAACTTGAAAAACATCAGGGTTCCAAAATGTGTCTTTTCCTAGTTAGATAATGGGCTATTTCTGGCGTAGAGATCAATCTTTCACATCATTAAGTCGTGTCATGGGGGCTTCTGCAGAGGAGAAAACAGGAGGGAAGCAGTGATGCTGAGATGAGGAATGTGATGAGAGAGCAAACTTACTTTTCAGCACAGAGTTCAACTAGTGACCAAGGTCCAACTGAAACAGAGACGAAGCCTAAATCAAAGGAATGGCAGTGATGTGAATTATTGTCAGAATCTGTATGTATAAAGAAAAGAGTCTCATTTAGTGGAAGAGTTCAAGTATCTTGGGATCTTGCTCACAAATGAGGGAAGAAGGGAGCGGGAGATCGACAGGCAGATTGGTGCAGTGTCTGCCGTGAAGCGGGCGCTCAACCGGTCCGTTGTGGTGAAGGGAGCGCTGAGCCAAAAAGCGAAGTTCTTGATTTACCGGTCGATCTACTGTATGTTTCCACAAATTCTCTATGGTCATGAGTTTTGGGTCGTTACCGAAAGAATGAGATCGCAGATACAAGCGGGTGAAATGGGTTTCCTCCATAGGCTGGCTTGGGTTCTCCCTTAGCGATAGGGTGAGAAGCTCAGTCATCCGGGAGGGACTCAGAGTACAGCCGTTGTTCCTCCACATTGAGAGGAGCCAGTTGAGGTGGCTCAGGCATCTGGTTAGGATGCCTACTGGACGCCTCCCTGAGGAGGTGTTTGGGGCACGTCCCACCGGGAGGAGGCCCCGGGGAAGACCTTGGCAGGACTATGTTTCTCGGCTGGCCTGGGAACGCCTGGTGATTCCCTCAGAATAGATGGAAGAAGTGGCTGAGAACAGGGAAGTCTGGGCCTCCCTTCTTAAGCTGCTAGCCCCATGACCCGACCTCGGTTTAGTGACAGACGGATGGATGGATGGATGGATGGATGGATGGATGGATGGATGGATGGATGGATGGATGGATGGATGGATGGATGGATGGATGGATATTTCATAGGGTTTAAAGCAACAATTTGCAGCAGCAGTTCTCTCGTCTTGCTGGGCTGCTGTTTCATTTGGATCAGATGGTACAGTTTTGTTTCCAACTGGCATAGATCCCACTTGACTTTGGGAACACGTCTGTATGTGTTCCAAAGTGATCATGTTCTGACAAGAATCTGTTTTCTTTTCTCATTTCCTATCCAGATACTGGCTGTAATAAATCCCGTGTGTTAAGAAGCTTTTAGTATTAGCCTATACAGGGAATGTAATTGTATTGATTTTAATGTCAGCTGTGTCTTAACGGTAAGTAGCATTCAGTTAAGCAGTTTTGATTCTGTTCCTCTAACGCCTGTGTAACAACATTTTATCTCAGCTTGATTTGTTCATGTTCCAACAAGCCTTTTTTTTCATATCAGGAACGGTTGGCTTGTTTGTTTTAAGTCAAGTGTCTGGAGCCAAATCACTGACAGCCAGCTCTGTTTGATCTTCAGAAGAAGCTTTTAGATTCTTTTGGGTTTATGTCCCTTTGTTCTGTGGCTCAAATTAAGTATTGTTGCATATCTTTGAAGAATAGCTTAATACCTCACTTCTGTCAGGAGGGAGTCCAGGATTTGGACTACATAATGGAAAAACAGCCTAGGATTTAAATTTTCTCAGCACAATTTCTGCTGTGTTTCATAAATTGAATCATACGTTCACATTTTTTCTGATAACTCGTAGCCTTGTGTTATTGTCATGCATCTGAAATGAATTTCAAAAATCCCGACTGCTCATCATCTGACAGAAATCATGTTTTATGAGAGTGGCAGCAGGGGTTCATCCAGATTTTTGTGTTTTCAAGACATAAACACAATCAGTTTTCCTAACTGATTTGATTCATCAACATCCCATGATGTCTGATATTTCAGAATTAGATTTAGAATCAGATATATTATTCAAGATTCCGTGGACAAATAATAAATTTGACTTTGGTTTCACACATGAGCAGCATATGGACACTAAGTTTAAAGAACACTCTGCTGTGTTGCCTTCACAGTTTCCCACCAGAGGTCATTGTATCTATCCACATCCAGGCCAGTAATCAGTAATCATTTTTTCACACAGGTCCATGCAGATTTGATTTTTTTTTTCTCCATTAATAATAAACTTCATTTAAAAATTGCATTTTGTTTTTACTTTTATTGTCTTTAAAACTATTTTAAATTGGATTGATGTTCTAAAACATTGAAGTGTGACAACTGTGGAAAAAAAAAGAAATCAGAAAGGGGGTGTAATGAAGAGACCTTCATTACGGAGTTTAATTTATTTAATGTATTGGATAGCACTGAAAAAAACATTTGCACTTTGTCACTATGCACTTTATTTAGCACTGCACTTTTAAAGTAGATCTATAAATTAATAACATTTTGCACACAGGAAGTTTTATTTGTATTTATTGAGTATTTTAGGGATTAGTGTGTAGCCTTTGTTCTGGGCTCTTCACAGCTGCTCCTCATTGGCCAGTGGAGGTGATTAGCTGTGAAGAGAGGATGATTGTTACTCAGAGCAATGAGCTACTGGTGGATAAAACTGAGCAAATGTGGTGAATAATTTATTAAGTGTGGAATGTGCTAATGTAGTGACTCACCTGTCTTTTTCTGTGTCCTCTCAGGACGTTTGGACAAATAGTGTCCTAAGGGGCTGGACAATGTTATAGGTCCTGAGAGAGACCATGGAGAAGAATGGGAGAGGGGTGTGTTGTTTTATGGTGTACTGTTTTATGGTGTTTTAGTGAGGGTAGGGATAAAACATAAAAATATTTATAAAAAGGAAGTGGATGTGTTTATAGTGAAATGTATTTTATTTAGTTGGGTGGAACAGGGTAAAGTGGGATTCCCTTATCAATTTCCAGATGGTTTGGTCTGTCACAGCTATTTAAGATTGTAATTTTCACCTGTGAGACAGATTTTGAGACACAGACCGTGAGATTCTTGTGTGACACTGAGATTGTGATGCTGGAAAGAATAAACCTGCTGTTCCACCTAAACTCCGCTTCATATCATCTATCTGCACTGAAAATCCAGCCGAAAAAGGCCAACCTGTTACAGGGGGTAAAAATTTCTTCACATCTGTGGCATTCATTTTTCATGTGCCCTCTTTGGAAACATTATTGTCTACTCTTTTTCTAAACAATAAGTTAAACTGGAAGATATCTTTTGCCCTTTTGTGCTCACTGGTTGCTAAATAACAGATTGAAGGTTGAAGGTCATGTGAGTCCAGTCCTGGAATACTGAAGAGCTGGAGAGCAGTGTGGCCATGAGGCTTCCCAGGATGCTGTTAGCTGGTTGTCAATTTATGAACACAGATAAGACATTACATACTGTAGATACACTATGAAGGACTGATACCCCAGAAAATGGAAATTGCTATATTTTACAGTGAGCAAAAGACAAAAAATATTTTCACAGAAGCATCTCACGTTGTTTAATTTCATTCATGTCTGACCTACAGTTTTAATTGTACTGTTGTTTGCAGTAAGTATCAGCAGTTCAACTCACTTCTGCCCTCCTGTCGGTTATTTTCAGTTACTCCTGTCCAAAGCTTGAGAGCTGTCATTGTTTCTTACTCTTGCTACACATTTGTCAACGTAAATCAGAAATATTAATTTCTTGCTCTCCGTCTACCCAGGTCACTTTGTTTACCACTCTTTTTAATCACTGGCTTTTTCAAGAAAATGTATCAATATTTCTTTTACAATAAATATTAAGTTTAACCTTATTCAGTAGCTGTAAATCAAACAAATGAGGCAGTTCTGTGAACATGATATGTAAATGACATGTCTTAGTTTTGTTTACTCAATGAAAGCTGCTAAAACTGCAATCATGTTTGAATCTGAGAAAGTCTCATACATCAACCAAGTAATTGTAAACTAAAATTTGTAATCTTGTTTCTAAATTGCTTTGGAAATTAGCTTAATTAGAACTAACTGGCCATAACCACTCAATGGTTGAAGCTTGGAATAAACTTAATAGAAACACCCTATGGACAACATAGTGTAAAACAGATTTCTTCCTATTTTATTAGAATGAAACAAATCATCAAAAAATGCTAATATCATACAAAGATCATTTTAATGATGTAAATCACATCTTTTTCAGAAAATTATGTCAATTTCACAAGCCACACTCAGCAGTTAAATAAGGACACGACCCAACAGGACTCTGTGTAACAAACTGAGAATGGCTGAAAAATCTCAAAAAGTCATTTCAGAGGCAAAGGACCTCTGTAGACACCATAAAAGTAATAATAATAAAAAAATAAAGCTGCATGTCATCACTTAATAAACAAGGAAATAAAACAGTGTTATGTGGTTATTAGGTTTTCACTGAGACAAACTCTTGAAAAGAGATTGAGTGGAGATTTTTGAATGAAGCATGTGTAACGTCTTCTATTGTTAATCTATTTATTTTGTAAAACCACACATTTAGAACAGGAGACAGTGTTAGAAATGGGTGAACTCGGTGTTAACAGCAGCTGAATATGAGGTGTGTCTGAAAGAACTCCTGTCAAACTACCAGCTGCATAAAAATCATTCCAAATGAGGGACTTACACACTAGGGCAATTGCTCCTTTGTGGAAGCAGAAGCCTGCGAGTATGGCATGAAACCAGAGCCCCCTGTCTTTGATGTTGTGAGTAACAGTAATATCTTTGTTTGGAACCAATTCCATTTCCTTTAAAAGCCTGACCCCAGCATTTAGTACCTAGGAGTTCTGTGGTAATGATGTGGTCTTGCGAAGAGAAACCTGATAGTAGAAAAGACCTCCAGAGCCCATTTCTGCTGACCGCTGAACGACAGAGACCTTTAATGTGCTGTCACCAACTATCTGAACAGCTTTGTCTTGCCAGCAGTTACTCTGGAAGGACATCACACTGTTTTTTAAAGCAGATCGATATGCAATGATATGGCTGAATTAAGTGGCAATCCATCATGTGTTTGGAAATGTAGACAGCTCTTATACAGCTGTAATACTTTCTTTGCTTCAGTTGTGCTTTGCCTTCATGACACTTTCTAGAATTGGTTTGATGTGTCAGATAGATTTATGAAGGTAGCACCTAAAATACTTTCACATTCATCGCAAAAGTCTTCATCTCTTTTTGACTTGAAGTGTTCTTTGCTGATATATATGTTGAAGCCATTTTTTCTCCCATTTTATTGTGATTTTTCAAAGGCCTTGATGAAATGCCTGGAGGATAAATTGGTCATATTGCTTTCCTCTCCACTTCTCCATTTGCCACTAAAAAGAAGCTACACACTTTGTAGGTGGTTGTCAGTTTCAGGGTTGTAAGCCCTATATTACCGTTTCTGTCCATCCTTTCACTGTCTTTACATGCAGGGCTTGGGGAGGGGGAGCTGGTGCCTTTCCCCAGCAGTCATTGGACTAGAGTCAGGGTACATGAAGTGGAAAGAGTTAAATTAATAATATGACATAAACTGATTTAAAATTGGATATTTATGTTTATTCCCTCTTTTAGGCATAACTATTCTACATGACAGCAGAGTACTTCCAATACAAAACTTGTGTTTCATATTGTTGAATTTGCTACAATGGACATTGGTGGTATACAAATATATCACACTGTGGTCATTTGAAGTTTGCAACTATAGTCTACAAGAGAGGTTAAATCCAAAATGACAAAGTGTAGCAACAACTTTCACCACAAACCCTGCAAACAAAATACAAATGTGTGTAACAGCATTTGCTCGCTAACAAATTCTTCCATTTTTGCTTTGTTGCCACAGTTTAATGTCTCAAATTATCAAACACATTTTTCTATCATTCATAGATTATTTAACTTTGACCACATTTCTGGAATTCACCACCCAAACCTGATAACCACAATCAAGATAACACTTCTCTAGAACCTGTCTGACAAATTGAAATAGGATATCAACATGGATATATTTAATGTCGTAATAGAAGGAGTAATTTGGTATTGGGGGAAAATAAAGGTTAGTTAGTAAAGGGATAAGCATAGAAGCCCTACTCTGATACATCATTGAAATTAATACAATGCATTTTTTTAATGAATTGTACACAAAGTAAACTGTAAGACAATTCCAAAAAAATAACTGCACCTGCATGACATCTTGGGGATACAACTGAAAATAAGCTGACAGTGGAGCAGCAACATGTGGAGTTGAGTTTCCTGGTTGAGTCAGAGACCAATAATAATAATAATAATAATAATAATAATAATAATAATAATAATAATAATAATAAATGACACCCACATAACCAGACATTCATATGAATTTTAGTAAATTGAAATAGAAGCTAGTTGTTTAACTCTGGAGCTCATATCTGTACACTGTACACTGTCTATTTGGTCCAAAAAGTAATTTTTTTAATTTAGTCAAGTAAAAATTAATTTCTATGTCTATTAAAAGTCTGAAATTAAAGCTAACAAACATGATGAAAAAAACATAAATAACACAATGGATGCAAAAATGTTCTTTAAAAAATGCAAGAAATATTTCCACTTATCTTTGAAACCAAATATATTTGCATGAAAGTAATAACAGCTTGATGTAGAGGGTGATTTATCAAAGGCAAATTGCCTTTGAAAGGTGGAATGTCAAAGATTTTACAAAATTTGAAGCTAGGAATTCTCTACCAGTTCACTGGTCTGGATGCTTCAAATCAAATGGAGAAACTATAATAAAATCTGACAGGCTACACGTGACTACGCTTTTCTGATAAATATTAAGTAGATCAGTGAATGGATTCATTCTACTGTGAGGCAAAAATCCAGACATAGAACTCCTTATTTAAAGCCAAAAACAGTAAGCAGTGTGCAAATACACTGACCTGAACTTCTCATCTCCCACTATGGAAAAGTCTACATCCAACTGACACACTGACGGAGGAGGTCATGAGACTGAACCTCAATAAAGCACTTTAAAAATCCTACAGGGAAAATTAGATGGCTGCAGAGTATCATTACCCAAAAAATAACAAAAAAGAAAACAGGAACATCTAAAAGATGTAGAAACCAAGAAGCAAACACATGAAGCACGTCAAACAAATAAGATGTAGCCGGTAAGGCACGGGCTGTATTGCTTATGAGATCGGACTGGAAATTTACCCACGTTCCTCCTGATGGACTTCCAGCTTTACCCGCTCATTAACAGCAACATGCCTGAACTGAAGCGGTGGATTGTGGCGTTGATCGATTGATTTTTATGATTGAACTGATTGTTGTGTTATTGAATAGTGGATTTAGGTGTTAAGTTTAACAATTTATTAATTTAGCATGAGTTTAAGAAGAATGACAACTTGAAGCTATTTATATTTATGAAATAAATATTTATGACTAATATTGAAAAGTAGATATTTGTATTTTTAAATAAATGTAAATATTATACAATTGTAAATATGAATTTGAAATGTGCTTTAAAGTTAAGAAACTTAAGTTTAGATACTTGTTCATTTAAATTTAATTACTTTGTGGGTTTGATTCACAGTGGATTGCTTAGTATTGTTTATATACTTTGTTGTCATTTCCTTTGTAGTTTGAGTGAAATTAATTTGTGTGAAATTACATGCAGATAAGTAATTATTTATTTTTCTTCTTTTGAATTGTTTAAAGGTTTTTATCTGCTTCTGGACACACTAAATAAATGGAGGATAAAATGAAGAAAACCGCTTGGTCCTTTGAGTAAAACCCTGTTGATGACAGTCTGCATCGATTTATCCATCCCTTTTCAAGTGGGGAAGCTGCACAAAGTAGAAAAGAACTTGACAGTTGTCAAATTTAGATCTTAACTTGCTGAAAAAAGGACCAGCAGGTGTTTCTGGCATATACTGATATGCCAGAAACACCTGCTGGTCCTTTTTTCAGCAAGTTCAGTTTCTGAACTAAAACTCACAATACAACATCACTCAGTTGTTGTCGCGTAGGTTTTGATGGTTTTATTCTGAACCATGTTCCTTCTTAGAGTGGACTTTCACTTTGTTGTTTTGACGAAAGAGCCAGTCCTGGTGTTATTCGCTGGAGACAGAGGAAGAACCACTATATTGTCAAACCCAGTCTCAGCTTTAGCCATGTGGCCTATTAAGGAGTCTTTAATGTCTCACTGCAGAGTTCATTCTGATCCACAGAGCCCATAGGAGCAATAAAATGTTGATTTATCTTCTTTCCCCTCAGTTCTGCATCCGGAGCCTGGAGAGGAGCTAATGATGTACTACTGCAGCTATTTAAACCCCTACTTGAATGCTAGTTTAAATATGGAAAGGCAAGTGAGAAATTAGCAGAGGTTTTGCCAATGTGATTCCAGTTTGCTCTGTTCACCCCAGACACCCTGATGTGCACTCGCCCTTTTAAAGGGGAACGCAATGAAATATAACCAAAAAAGAAAAATCTTGACTTATGAGAACATTCAACTAAGTAAAAAAACAACCACTTTATCTACAGAACTTATGCAAGTAAGGTTTTCACAGTCCTTATGAAACAAGTGAACCCATCTACTAGTTTTGATTAAGACCAGAATTAACCTTTTCCTTTTAAAGTTTGAAGCATTATTTTTTAATGCCATACGTAATTTGTAAGGTATTTTTCTCGAACCTACAAAAATAACCACAGACAACGTATGTGAATTAAATATGGTCAGGCTTCTGCAGAAGGAGAAGTCTCCATGAACAACTTTCTTCAAGCTGTCCACAGAGAGTTCTGATCTGCTTTCACGTGAGCTCCCTCTTTATTGCAAAAGAAAAACAATCACATGGTGCAGTCAGGAAACAACAGAGGTCGTAAAACACTTGACACAAACAGACCAACAACTCAGTTCCAGGTGTGATATCTGACCTACCATCTGAGCCCAGTTCAGCTCTAGGTCAAACTAGCAATTAAGGAAGTAAGCAGATACAAGAAGACTTTAAGGTCTGAGAACCATAAAGTTTTACAACCTGGTCAGTTTATACACACACAAGAGAGAACACTTTAAACTAAAAATCACATTAGTAATAACAAAATGATAATGCCGAAAAATCTCTAACATAATTATTTCTCAATATTTCAAATAGTTTATTTGTGCTTTAAGATTGGTTTTGTGTTTCAAAATATTTTGTCACAGGTCTGTTACTACAAGGCTACTGAGTCTTTAATGTAATAAGCACTGAGGCAAAAATCATGTCAGTAAGCAGCCTTTGAGGGCCATTTTGTGAAAAATTAGGTTCATCTGGTTGTTCAAGGAGGGCAGAATAGATGAAGCTATTCAGTAATGCAATGTGCATATTCTCCCTGTGCATGCATGGGTTCTCTCCAGGGACTCCGGCTTCATCCCACAGTCCAAAAAACATGACTGTCAGGTTATTTAGTACCTCTAAATTCTCCTTAGTTGTGAATGTATGCATACGTCGTTGTTTGTCCTGTCTGTCTCTGTGTTCCCCTGCGATGGACTGGCGACTTGTCCAAGGTGTACCCCACCTATTGCCTGAAATGATGGACAAATATAATGTCATTTAAAGTGAGAAATTTCTCTTTCAAAGTTAAGTTCTTGACTTATGGTGTGAAGGTTTCAAGTTGGAACCAATTTTTACTTCACATTGAACTCTGGTGTTCCTGGTGAGGTAATGAACCAGAAATGAGCAGATTCTTAATAAGGTTCTGATGTATCCATACATCCATTAATTTATCCTATCATCTTCTGTCATTTGCCTGTGTGAACCTGCAGTGAGGATGTCAGAGCTCCGTCAGTGAAACAGACATTCCTCTCCTCAGGGACACAAGATCACATGGATCACAAGGTATTCTAATGTGCCCATGGTGTACTCTATGTGTACTTGAAAGATTTATTTTCTTCTCCTTTATTCCAATTTGCCAATTGGAATAAAATAATCTGGGACAGTGACAGGCAAATTTGGAAGTCTTCAAGCAGCCCAGCATTCAGCATCTATCATTACTGCAGTGCATGTGATGTAGCCATCCAGTGTCTCTTTCCTACACAAGACTGAATTGCTGTGGGAGAAAAATTCAGACAGTGTTGAGTTCAGTTACACTCTCCAGCTGATTCAGGAGGTCCAAAGGCACACCACACACTGAGATAGAGATAGAGAGTCCCTCTGAACAGATGTGTGAAATTCTAACACCAGAAAAAAAAAAAAAGAAAAAAAAAAACTGGAAAGCTAAATGCTTCATAAACACTGTACAAGGCAAATCAGAGCGTACTAAGTGAAAGTAGCAGCGAGTAGAGTCCTCCAGCATACTGCAGAGATCACTCAGGATAACATAAGTCAGCCTAACCATAATCTTCATCAGAAGGTAAAGTTTTAGGCCTGGCCTGAATGTGCCTTTTAAAACTAAAAGCTTGATGAAGATGACAAATGAAAGCATGTGTATAAAATCAGTAAACATACTGTTCATTTCACCAGTGATGTTCAGAGGCCTGGTGGCCTCACCGGCTTCACTATGGTCAAGATGCACCAGAGCAGCTGGGGCTACATGTGAATGCGTGAGTGCGTGTATGTGTGAGTGGGTGAATGACCTTCTTCATTAATGAGAAAATTCTATTCCGCCGCTGAATGAAACCATGTTGGATAACAAAAAATATGTTGAGCTTGTGGTCATTTCATTTGTGGCGTGTCTCCAGATCCTTGGAACTTCAGTCTTCACATCACACTGACTGCTGTTCTATTTTATAGATGTTGTTCAATGCTTTTAAATGAACTGGATTCTCCCCTCTGCCTCACTTTTACTTTATAAGAACTTTATGATACATGAAATGAGAGAACTTTAAAAGGCATTCAGAGCTCACTGGTAATTGGACTGCTTTTATCAGCCATCCTGGCCACTAAAACTGCTTCAGAATTTTACTCTGTGTGCTAAATCGTATCTCAATGTTATACTTGTCTCAGGATAACAAACATATCGAGTGAAATCTTATTTTTAATCTTGCTCTGAGAGAGTGCCATATGATGAATGACTAAATAGTGTGATTGGGATCAAACATGGCCATTGTCTGGTTATTTCATAACCTGAGCACCTGACTGCAGTATGGTGATTCAGCCTAGACAATTTAGACCATGAGTCAAACTGAGACGGTCCAAAAAACCGCTATGTCCAAAAAACCGCTATGTCATGTTCCCTGCTTGTTGCCAAGCAGGGAACATGACATAGCATTTGATGCTAAAATTATTAGTATTATTGTTTTTTTTTAACTTTCTTGTGTGTGTCTCTGATTGCATAACAACATTTTATCTGAAACACAAAAGCAATTCTGATAATGAATGAATTGTCAGTATTGTTCAGTGGGCTAATATAATGCTATGTGATACTAAAGGAAATGTATCATTTTTAGTCTGGAAATGGTGAAAGATATCAAATAACTATGAATACAGTTATTTCCCACCAATATTTAAAATACAGCACAGTGTTGGTATGGGTTGTAATAAAGTGGGAAGAAGCTGCCCTGCAGTAGAAAATAAAAGTCTCTTAACTTTATCTGCTTGATGTATTAGCAAAAGCAATCCCACAGCTGTAAAACATCACAGCAAACAAAAACAAAGCAAAGAAAATGCAACACCTCAGGGGTTTAATAAATGCAGAGCTTTGGGAAATGTGAAAGAAATTAATGATTGACAAATCTAAGATTAAAATAAAGCTGAAATATTTTAGCACCACTGGCAGAAGCTAACAGAAGACGATGCATGTGCGATTTAAACCTGCAGCACAGCGTGACATTACACTTAACTCTGCAGAGGAGAAAACATAGAGCCTGGAGGAACTAACAGCATAATCATTCCTCTTAGAGATCAAATTAAGCCTATTACAATCTCTCAATAGACCCCCTGCTGAAAAAGTGAAGACAATGAAGACATGAAGAAATGTTTATGTCTGATAGTTGATTAAACTGGAACATGGAGTGACTTTAGGTTATTATGTTTTGAATTTCAAAGTCTTGTTGCTCCTGGCTCAAGTCTTCAGGCATGAGAGATTTGATGAATATTTCTTGAACGAATAAAATTATGTTGTTGGACTATCTGTGTAGAAATGAAAGTCATACTAAATGCAGGACTGTGTCTTAATGATCATTCTATATTTGATTTAACAGCTGGTGGATGTTTCAGAAAGTAAACTGCAATGTGTTTGGTATTTTTACTGATGATTCAGGCCAGGGAAGGTTAAAACACACTTTTATTCAGAATATTTGTTAACTACCAGTGGATGAAAAAGTATTAATATCATTGGAATATTTCTACATTTAACAACATTCACAAGCTTTAATTATTTTTTTTTTTTTTTTTTTGAGGATTTAATACATTATATTATATAATATAATGTGGACATGGTTATGAGGTGAAAGGAAAATTAAAAACACATCCCAAGCTTTGAACATGCCTTAGAGCCCTGATCAATCATCTGATCATGGAGAGAGGATGGATAAACAGACCTACCAGGACATGTACATCCACCTGGACTGGCAGGCTGGACAAGGACAGGATGTCCAAGATGTCCACTGCTGAGATGGAAGAATATGTTTACACAACTATTAATTTTGCAATTGACCAATTTGATCCTTATGACATAGTGACAAGTAGAAAACCCTAAGAAGACCCATATTTAGTTGCCATATGATTTACAAGTGGAATGTCCATAAGAGTGTCCCAGAGTGGAAGTGCCAAGAAATTCACCCCAAGGTAAGATTAAAAAGCTCCTAATACTCACTTCCTCAGGCCTCAGTGTGTCAAAAGTTACAATTCATGACTGGACATGTCAAAAAACAACAGGTAAGACTAATTTGGAAGAAGTGCCGAAATAAATTATTTTTTCTGTATGAAAGAAAATAACATGACTTATGTTTTCAAAGTTGCATTTGAATGACATTCATAAGACTTCCATCCATCCATTCATTTTCCGTCACCCTTCTCCCTAACGGGGTCGGGAGGTGCTGGTGCCTATATTCAGCTGCGTTCCGGGCGAGAGGCGGGATACACCCTGGACAGGTCGCCAGTCTGTCGCAGGGCAACACAAAGACAAACAGGACAAACAACCATACACACACACCTAAGGAGGATCCGGAAAGCCCAATCAGCCTGACAGTCATGTTTTTGGACTGTGGGAGGAAGCTGGAGAACCCCGAGAGAACCCATGCATGCACAGGGAGAACATGCAAACTCCGTGCAGAAAGACCCCGGGCCGGGAATCGAACCCAGGACCTTCTTGCTGCAAGGCAACAGCGCTACCCACTGCGCCACTGTGCAGCCCATTCATAAGACTTATGGAACTAAATTATTTGAAAAGATGAGGCAAAAATAGAGACATTTGTCCATAATGGACAGCGTCATGTTTGAGGAAAACCAAACACAGCATATCAGCACAAACACCGGGTAGTAACTGTCTAATACGGTGGTGAAGGGATGATGGAACTGTTCAATACCACTCATTGTTCAGTACCACTTACTTTAGAAAGAGGCAATATCTAATAAAGGCATATATGGAAATATATATGTATATATATCCACATTTTCATCTCTCGCCCATTTCCGTCTTGTTCCAGTAGCCCATTTGTGATCAAGGTGCTTTGGTTCCCCAACACCTGACGCAGACCTTGTTTGGCCGGGCGACGTCTAAGCCGGCATGTTACGCAACTTAGTATCTCTGCCTACCTTTGGCACTAGAGCCAAAGGTAGGCAGTAGCTTGAAGGGTCTTGCCTAAGGACCCAGACTGGATTCGAACCCCACCCTCTCGAGTGATATACTGATGCCTTATCAATTGAGCTAATTGATAAGGCGTCACCCCCAAACTGGAGCAATGGCTACAACAGATCCCAGGAACAACATCAGACATCTCAGTCCAGAAATGTGCAGTCCTTGGCACAGCCAAGATACTGCGCAGGACCCTCAAGCTCCCAGGCCTCTGGTAGAGGACCCGAGCTCAGAGGATAAGAACCACCCGCGGTGGGTGAGAAGGAAAATATATATATATATATATATATATATATATATATATATATATATATATATATATATATATATATATATATATATATATGTAAAACAGAAGAAAACAGAAAGGAGTAAAATTTCCTAATGAAAAGACTGAAAAAGCACAAGTCATGACCACATGAGTTTTGAGTTATGCTATAAAAGGCCTCCATTCTCAAGCTTGCAGACATGCACATTTAAGCAGAGCTGGAGATGATGGAGTAGAGATGTTTGTTTTCTACTGGAAACCAGCAGAGCAGCTCGGGCATCAGACTGGGAAACCCTGATTACAGCAACTACCTGTAAAACACAACCAGAGCAGATAGAAGGCATCAATCATCCAGAAACATCACAACGGTTCTGCCAGTGGCTCCACCATCAGCAGCTCCACCCTCCATAGTCTTACTAAAGACTACACAAGGTTCAGGACTCGCACTAGAGCCAAAGACCTGTAATTTCTTTTGTGAAAAATTAATTGGTACAAATTCTAAAAGTGTCACAGGTTATGGGAAGTAATTTATGATTAGTGGTCAATGGCAGAGTTTTAATTAAGTCTGGGCCAGAGTTCAGAGTGCTTGAGATGGAAGTGGTTCATTAATCACAACCAGCAAACCAGCCCAGGACATGAAAGACCTTTATGCATCATTTTTATCTGAATTACATTTAATAACTGTCCTGCTAAAAACATGGCTGAGTAAAGCCATCAAGCACAATTTTAAGGATTAAGTTGCTGTTTGATTATAAAATGTATATGGATCCAAAAATAAGATGTTTATAAAATGCATCTAGTTTTTATGTTATTTTCAGCAGTAAGTATATTTAAAAAAAGCATTTAAATGGAAAACTAAAATGTTCACAATAAAGTATAGATAAATTAAATGACAAAATGCTTCTGCAAAAGTGATTGGAGGTCTGAGCAATTTTCCAATCATCCTCAGGTTATTTTCAGTGAAAAATGTAAATGATCTGACATGTGTCCAGGCAGATAACAGCTGACTAGAGAGAACAAACAGGTAAATGAGGAACTAATGGAGAGTTATCTATGAATTCGGATGTTGATTTGCAAAATTCCATGTTAGAGAAACAAGTCTGTCCTCTGAAGTAAAAATTCTGAGGTTTTTACTCAAAATGAATGCAGGAAAACTGACAGTTTTAAACCATTTCTTAGCACATTTTACTATTTGCATTTCATTAAACCAGAAATGTAGACAATGATGCAAAATGTTTTTGAGTTACATCACTGTACTTGGTGTTGTGGTGCTAATTCTAGTTAGCACCTACTTAATAGACTCTCAATGTGGTTAGAATGTTTTTTCCACCGCCAACTTTTGAGAAAATGAAATTGAATACCTCCTAAAATAAACTAGAAGAAAATGTGAGGTTTTGCACATATTGCAATATCAAAATCCCACCAAGCTGCTGCATGCTATAAACCCGTTATAGTTATGATCATTTCTACCTCTGTCTAATTGGTCACAAATAACTCACCAACATCTAAGACAAAATATTTTTGTTTGTTTTTTGAATGCATGGACTCAGAGAACTGTGTTGTTTGTAGCTTATACTGCTACAGTTCAGGTCTCTGAGGTCATCAGAGGTCACGCCCACTGACCTTCTGATGTTCCACTGGGAACAGGTGTTGGAAACATCACTTCCAGGTCCAAGTTCTGATGGTCAAAGTGAATGAAGTCCAGCAAAGAACCAACTTCCATCTAGTTCCTAGGACAGGATGCATTTGCCACTAACTGGTGCTTTTCTACATGAGACTGACAGTCTAATGAACAATCAGTATGATTCACTAAGCAAGAGATATGATTTCCATGTTGTGACTTTTTGAATCTCATCTGAACATGACTTATCTTTAATCCTACATAGAGTCCTAAATTAGATCTTGTTTTAGCTTACAAATCCTCAGAGCACTTTAACCCTTAGAACAGACAGGTCCGTTCACGGCCCGTGGGTTTCTTCACCCCACTGACAACCTTTCAGTGGCGTTTGTAGTAAAAGTGAAAACTGTTTAAAAAAACCAGTGAAAGAGCTTTTATTTTGAAAGCCACCGTCTTAACGTTACATGTTCTCATCAGCCAGTTATACCTTTGTCTGGACCTAGTTTTCACATTTCAATATAGTCAGTTCATTTTAATCAGCCTACCAGTGCTCGCTTTATCCAAACAATACATTACTCGAAGTTACAGGGGGCCTCATAGTTAATTATAATAAGACATGAAATATTTGAGACATTAAACTTATTTTCTCTCCGTATTGACCTTCATTGATGACAATATAGCTTAGAATCTATAATAGATTGTTAGCTCAACAGTTTTTCACCTATGATGTCCTGTGTACACATCCAAAGACACACCACTTGGTTCTGATTCCTTTTCATTTAATGGATGTTGATCTGGCTTCTAAACTGTATACACTGTGGTGTACAGGAATTAGACAGAATTAAGTTAGGAGGACTAAAAGAGAAATCAAAGCTCACACTACATTTTTATGCCGGGGACATCAAAAAAACAACCAAGGCTATCATTACATTTTAGTTACAAAGCCTATTAAACACACACACAGTTGCCTCAATGGTCTCACAGGAGCATTACATCAAATAACCTAAATAATATTGAAGTTTTGGCTGAAATTCTTCCTCTGTGGTTTGGGAACGTTCCAAAATGAAAAACTTCCATCTGACTAAGATGGGATTACAACCTGTGATGGAGGAAAAGTAAGCACGAAGAGGTGAGAATAGGGCGAGAGGGAGAAAACACAGAGCACCGGAGGGAGAGGAAGAGTGATGACAGGATTATGAAGTTTGACAGGAGAATGAACATGACTGCCCTGCAGAGCCTGTCCATGCAAAGACCCCAGGCGACCGTCAGATCTGTGATTATGTGCCCATCTGCACAATGTCACAATGCTGACCAGCTGCAGGCATGCCAGTTTAGGATAACAGAAGTTACATTAAACACGCCAACCATAGGAAGATCTATGGATGTAGGTATAGGGAGGGAAACGTGTCACAATGTCATTATAGATCTTATATATGACACCCAGACACAGACATAATGGAGCCGGCTTGCTGCAGGAGAAAAGCCATCTCTGCCTGAGACATGCACTGAGAATAGATGAACATTTTCAACTTCATCAAGTTTGGCTTGACCGGTAGCTGAATTTTAATATCGTTTTTTCAGAGTGGAATGATTATACAAATGTAATCCATTACAAAATTAATGGATTATGATTTTTTTTAAATTAATTAAATAAAAAAAAAAATTATTTAATTAAATTTTGGTCTATACATTTGGACTAATTGTGGATTTTTGCAAATCAGCACTTTCAACTAAATCATTTCGAAATTGTGTTGAATTCTCTAGATTGGGCTTAAACTTGACAAGAGACAGTTTCATTAGTCTCATCTGTTTAAGCATTCCTGCTAGAAAGGATTTAATTCACAGCACTTAAATGATCTAGTTCTCCCATCAATGGAAAAATCCCATAAGGTCAATGAATACTTAAGAAAAAAAAAAGAGGATTTGCACAAATTGAGCAAATATTTTAGAACATAAAAACAGCGTAATCAGATGTATCACCACAGCAGTTATGTTCAAGGCTCAAGTCAGCCATAAAAAAAGTACCAAGTCATTTCTACCAACAGATTTAACATAGAAGACATCATCTCTAGGACAAAAAACTAAAATACCAAACTAACATGGAGCAACACATCTAAGCATTACACCACCCAGAGTCAGATTCCCTTCAGGTAAACACTCTGTGAAACTTTGGAGATTGTTGATTGAATTGGAGTCTTCTCTGGAATGATCACTCTGTGTCTGGCATTTACTTATGAATCACACATTTAGAAATCAAAGGATTTCTCAGGAAATCAAAGAAAACTTCAACTAACAAAAAACTCCAAGCACAAAAAGAAACAAACTCAGAATACTTCCATACTGAATTCAAAAATACTGCATTGCACATTTTTATTTGAAAAGACCACCTGCATGTGAAAAAATAAATAAAAGATCCATGGCTTTTGATTTGCAAGCACCTTAACACAAGCTGCTTTTTAACAGCTGTAGTTGTTTTCCACAGTTTTACAAACCAGAATCAACAGCCATTAAAACAAAAAGTTTCATTTAGTTGTTCAATAAAAAGTCCGGGACCCACACATTATCGTGCCAGGCCCTTTCCAGGCAACAGCAAGTAAACATTCATAAATCTAACTTTTTTTTTTCTGAACCACCAGAAACATTTCTCCTTTTAATCAGGTAGCAGCCAAATCTGTTTATGTTCGCTTGCAAGCGTCGCTATTAGAGTGAGATAAACTGGTTGATCACAGAAAATGTACTAATTAACTGAGCAGAAACTTAAAAGCACTCGGTGATAAAAAAAGTTGAGTGCAGACAAGGTCATTTCCATTTTCAGATGATAAAGAAACTCTCTTACTCTGCTCAATATTACCGGCAGTAGAAGTGAGCATGCATGTTTCCAACTCCAATCTGATGGATGGGCTTCTAATCTGGATCGACCCACAGCTTTTTCAGATGAGTCTGATCTGTTCAGATCAACTCTGGTGAAGCAAACGTTTTCTTTAGTGGATCTGATGTAGCTTTCACAGGTTTCCTGCACTGTCACCCTCTCCACTTTTTGTGACTCAGGCCCTCATTTCCCTCTGGTCTAAAGAAGAAGCAATCTTCAGATGTGCAATATTAATATTTTCTTTGTGTGCCTCAAGGTCTCCCAAGGTCAGGTACGGACATGAGATTACCCACATAAGGAAGAGGAATCTTCTGAGTTGTCTATGAAATTAACTTAAAACATACCATGTAGTTTATTTCAGTGGATCCTAAATAATTTACTGATTTTTTAAAATTGTAACTCTAAATCAGTCGCAAAAAATTCTCCTGATTGGGGATTTTTTCCTAGACCCGTGTTTCCCAACCCTGGTCCTCAAAGCAGAGTACCCTGCAAGTTTTAGGTATTCCCCCTGCTTTAATGCAAATCATTCAGCTGATTGCAGTTCAGTAAACACCTATTAATTGAAATCACCTGGGATGAAGAAAAGAAAGAGCTAAAACATGCAGGGCAGTGTGTCTGAAGAACAAGGGTTGGGAAACACTGTCCTAAACCATATCTAAAACATTTGAAAGAGCTTGGGAAGCTGAAAATGCTTCTGATGGTACTTGACAAGCAATTGGCAAACATTTAAATAAATCCATCCAGGATTGCCTTTTATTTTTCTTGCTGCTGATTGGCTGGAGCCCCAACAGCAGAGATATGGAAGACTGTGGATGTTAGCTTCTACAGTAGTACTGGGATGGTTTACAGTAGTAAATGGTTTACAGCATATTAAAACTGGAGAGTATAATTTTATAAAGAAATGTGTTTTATACATATTTGTTTAAATTTTGATTATGTTGTAACAGAGCAATATAAAGGACAGATGATATGTGAAAAAAAATAGCTCTTCTGCTTTTCCCCGGTGCTCCCAATGCTAACTACAAAAATACACCACTCAGTCAGAAACAGTGGTGCTTCCAGCCCTTCCTCAGTCAGAGTCAGGGGAGGGTCTTAGTGTTGTCAATCACTTCATGTAGGTGCCACTCACATCCTCCCCCTTGCTCTCTGCTGTGCTACAGCTCCTTTGCCACATTGGATAATGCCACGAATGCTAAGGCTAGCTAGCATGGTTACTGATGATGGCATACAGTTTTCCTGTAATCTTAAGGTTTCTCAGGCATGTCTGATCATCTTCATTAAGAGCAACATTAAGAGCAGCTATGTCAACAGTGCTGCTTTCATTCAGACATCTGATATTTGCTTATTTTAACACTAGTTTAGATTACACTTGTACATTCTACAATGCAACTTTGTGGAATGCTTCATTTATTAGAAGCCAAAGAAATAAAGAAAAAAAGTCAGTTCTTTTCTTGACTCGACATGGGTTAATGTCAGCTGAGAGGAAAGCATCCAGCTGAGCAGACAAACATGCAGCTGAAGGTTTGCTGTGTTTCGCAGTGGAGCAAAAGGAGGTATTTTATATGGATGCAAGATTAAAGGTCATGAGAAAGTATTAAAATGCTTCTCCTCAAGTTTTGGCCAATCATCCTTCCACAGCTGTGAGCTAAAGGAGTCAGCAGCTCTGTCAGATCACTGTTGTCACAGTGTGTCGTCTCCCACTTTGCAATGACAGAGCATTACCCACCCAGCCTCTAATCCCCTTCAGCAAACTTTGTGGTAAGCTGACGGCATAGAAGAAGATAAATAAGGATTTTCTTTTTTTTTCCCCCTGAAATAAAAAAAAAAAAAGAAGTGGCTTTGCCCTTTGCAGCTTCAGATAGAATTTCCTGACATGTAACATGCACAAAAAGCAGAAATAATCAAACCTAGTGAGAATAAACAAAGACCTTCCCGTCTCTTCCTTCAGTGAAGAGTTAAGTTAGTAACAAATCAGTAAGCAAAGAAACTTTGCACACTCTGAGTAGAGACTGAGGACGTCAGTGACAAATGTCTTGCATTAACTTTGTTGTTTATGTTTCCCACAGAGGATGTGAAATAACCCTATTAAATCAAGTACTCACTTGGCCATTAATCTCAATGCAGCTGACTAGTCCCTCAAAGCTAATGGGGTTTATAATTTGCATGAGGCGAGTTTACCCACAAAGCTTCGCCTAAGAGGATTGCTGTTCAGACAGAGAGCTTATTGTCACACTTGTTCATAGACACGGATTAACGATACCCAGCCCAAAGAACTCCAGGAACTGTTGCAGCAACTCATAAGTTCTCCTTCACTGACTCAGATATCCATCACAGAGAGGCAGACATTCAGCCTGCATGATGCATGACAATATTGCCAGCTTTTGTCTACAAGATATCACAACATGTCTAGGCCCCTACCATAATGAATTATAATGAAAGTTCTTGTTACCAAAATATATGTTTGTGTTGGTTTTGAAACTTCCAGAGTCAACTTTTTCAATTCACACATATTCTTGTTTCAAACAATTCCTCATTCCCGAATACACAGTATTTATTTTTCTGTCATATCATCAAAGCCTGTCTGATTTCTGGCTCTGTCTTGTCAGTGGAGCTTTTTAGGTGATTTGAATAAGCTACTTTCAGCATAAGCATATCTGCTATGTTTCATAGTGACTAAAGCAGCTTTGCAGGCTAAATATAAGTTCGATTCACTGCATTCTCTTTATAGCAGAGAGGTGCTATAAATGTGGCTTACAGTAGAACCATAACTAAAAGTCAGGTGGAAAATAGTAGCAGAAAAATTTTCTGATATAGTTTGATGAAAACATATTTCTCTCGATCAGATTACACATTAAAGTATTTTGAAGCACTTGTAGGAACAATAATGCAGTATTGGCTAATGATGTAACAATTGATATTCTTGTTTTGGCTATTTTAATGGTAATAAAGCCAATGATAATAACTAGCCAATGACATAATGAAATATGTTATTGTGGGGTATCTTTAGTGTATTTAAAAAAGTTAATACTTGCAGAAAACAATACTTAAACAGGACTATATTCCTTGGAAAAAAAGAATGCATTTTTCATTTTTTTTGCATTAATAATGGTGTGTGTAGACCAGCATATTATTAATTACTTTAAAGTCCATTTGTCAGTTTTGTCACTTTGCAGAATTTTTTAGAATTCAGGAGGAAAACGATGGTCATTTGACCACCTTTCACACACTTATACATTCTTCAAGGAAGAATTGGGTGTTTTAAGGACCTTAGATTAATGGCAAATGTTAATACATCACTGGCTTTAGTTCAACTAAAATGCTATAAGCAAGTATTACATTTTTGGTTGAAAGTGCTTTTTTTTTTTTAAATGGAGGCAACTACAAAACAAAGATTTAATCCATTTACTGTGACAGCCACTCATGGATTTCTCTTAAGGTATTACATCGGTACAGTGAATGCAGAACTGCAGATAAATTCATCAGTTAGAACATTTATTTTGTTTATTAAGTCCCTCAGCAAATGACATCAGTTTTTAAAGCAAGATCTGTCCAAGAAGTCAATACCAATTCAAATTGCAAGGGAGTCTAAAAAATGCATGGAGAACTACAAGGCCAAAAGTGATGAAGCAAAGTGAACTGTTTTCTTGAGGAAAATTAAAAGTAAAACAAATTACCAACATAAAACAGGATTTGCAAATGATCTACAAACTCTTAAACATCTTAATGCAGTAACCATCTCCATTATCCTGTAACTGGGTCAAAATCTGCTGTTTCTCAATCATACCTGATTAGGTATCTACCTAATCAGAGGCCCTTATGATACTTGAGACCAAACTTCATGTGTCACCTCCTCTTCATGTCTTCATGTATCTCACTAGTTTTATCTTTCGTTAAATATGGGAAATTCTTCTGCCATAATCCAAGAGCACACATTTTCAGTTTGAAGACATAACATTCTACTTTCAGACTGAAAATATGTGCTCTTGGATTATGGCAGAAAAATCCCCCATACAAAAAAGCATAATGCAAAGATATTATTTTTCAAAGCACTTTTATTCCTAAGCTAAGGTGTTAAGTGTTAGTTTCTCTATCCATTATTGTTTTAAAGGTTTTTAGCCCATTCAATGTATTTAACCTTGAATGTCAAACCTGATACTGAATATCAGGTTTGACATTCAGTATGATTGCACAGGCTCTAACCAATTTAAACCCTAATTATACATTGGCTGATATTACTTTTAATTAGTCTGTTTAAAATAGTCTTCCATTTTCACAGTCAGAGTTTTATAATAAACTCTTTAAAAATAATTTTATAAAGAGAAAAGTAGCAACCTAACTTTAGCCATGATGTGTCGCATGACAGTATCCTAACCGATACACAAACAATCTCAGCCTGATAGCCTGACACGTAATCAATTACAAATTTAATGATTATTGGCTGACAGTGCTGCAATTGTACCTACATATTAAAACATTTTTATTTGCATTGTTATGGCACTTGGCTTAATGCAGATTTTTATTATTGATTCTTCTATGTTGCATGACTGTGTGTTTTTGCGTTTATTATGTAAAGCACTTTGAAATGCCTTGCTGCTGAAATGTGTTATACAAATAAAATTTGATTGATTGTTTGATTGATTGATTGATTGATTGATTGATTGATTGATAGCTTTCCCTTCCTGAGTCTTTCTGAAATAAATCAATAAATTAATAGTCTCTAAAACACACACAAAAAAACTAATATTCCCAAAGTAGTAGGTTGATAGAAATATATTGATCACTGAATATAGAGTGGATTAACAAAAGTGTAATGATGATGAAACTAGGAAAAATTTAATTATTTGCACAGAGAACGTGTTTGATCAAAGCTTTTTTTTACATCCTTATCATTCATGTGATTTTTAATGGCTTTTTGCCATTTTGATCATTTTACTACATCATCTACTTCGCAACAGTTATTAATAATTCTTATAATGCTGAACTGTTAGCATTTCACTGTGGTTGTCTTCTTCTATAAACTTATTTTTATCTGGGAAAACAAAAAAGAAAGTGGAGAAAAGACAAACACCAAACAGGCAAAAAATCTCAGTACTTCTAACATTTTGTCATGTTAGAAAATATATTTTTTTTATCTTATTCAGGTAAAATTATGAAAAAAATCTTAGAATTCCAAAACTTCTAGGAATTTTTCCAAAATCGCGTCGCAATAAGCTACTTTTAATCTGGGCCAGGTCTTTATCTTCTTTTTTTCTTTGCTCTTCAATATGTGTAATCTGGGGTGGGTAGTAGGAAGAATAAGGCCTCATTTTCAGGTAGATGTGTAGAATTAGCATATTTTAAGTCTGTGCACACACTACCCAAATGACTGTGTAAACAAGATGTGAGGGCATAATTCCTTTAGAACCTAGTGTCAGTTATTGCATTATTTAGAATGCCATAAAGAACCAGACTATTGATTTTCAAGCTGAAGTGGCTCCCTGGTTATTTCTGTCATTGTCACCCTCATTAAACTGATGTATGGCACACACCATCCTTCATTCTGCCTCCTCTTCTGCTGCTCTCCATTTCTCTTTCATAAGCTGTCTACCTTATTGTGTGTTGAACTCTTCTAAGCAGATTTACTATGGCTTTATGCCAGTTACAAAGTCCAGTCTGGTATAAGTATATGAGCACTGGTAAAAAAAAAGATTTGAGCTGCAGTGCTAAAGTGCCTTCTGAGAGATGCGGACACAATCATCTTTGCGTAGGAAGAGTTTTCTTTTAAAAAAAAAAACGAATTTGGGGAAGAATTTAGAGAGACAGAGCAAAGCAGCTGTGGATCAGCAGGAAAAAGTGCTTATCTGCCAATTGGAAGGCTGGGATTTTAATTTCTCCCCTCACCACACATTGCAGTGTCCTTGGGTAAGACACCAGGCACCATATTGCATGTCTCTGTGTGAAAGGGTGACTTGTAGTGACTTGTAGTGTGGCTAGTAATAGTATTAGTCAGAGATGCTACACTCAACAAATCACCTTCATTTAAATTTTTTTTTGAAAGTTTCCTGTAGCCAAAATTAGAGAATTATAATGACATTTAACTTGAACTTTTATTTAACTTTTGTCACTTAATATGTTTTTACTCTATGTGCAAGTCTTCATCAGATAAATCAAGATGTAAAAGCTGTTTCCTGTGCTTGCTCTCATTCAACAGAAAACAAAATAATAATTATATACAATATAAAATACCATTTTAAATGTAGTTTTGATGATCACAATGGTAAGTCACAGAAAGGCAGTTCATTATTGTAAATAATGTTGGTCGTCATGTTCATAATGCTAAACAAATGCTTAACAGTGTTTACAAATCATGTTTTAAATTTTATGAAGCAATACATTCTGTTAAATTTTTATGGCTCCTTTTCATGCTCCATCCATTTCATTTTTGCACCAATGCAAAAATCTGTTCAACAAAGATAGTGATAAATCTAAGAAAATTGATCCACATACATGGAATCCAGAAGGTTGGCGTTACTTGCACCATTTTTTTCCCACATATTTTTCCCCACTTTATACTAATAAACCCAATAGATGCAGAAAGTGATCACAGATAAACAGTAAGGAGGAAGCAACAACCTAATTTGTAATCTGACTTAGTGATTTCAGCCTCTAGTCACTTATGCATGAAACTACAAAAAGGAGCCCTGAAAGTTTACAACATTTATGTTGAATATTTCCCCATTATTATGTTCTACTACCTGCAGCATAGCTTATTTTCTACCACTATCTCTTACTTTGCAGAGCTCTAAAATCTAATTTACACCAGCTGGTACATCATGGTTATTAAAGAAAAAATATCTTCTCTCTGAATAAAAAATCTCAAACAACACCTTAGTTAATGAGCACTGTTGGGATAGCCCCTTGTGTAAAGGAGAAAATGCAGATTCAGGTACAAATGTACTTTACATTGCTTAATAACTCTGACTCCTGCTTCCAGAGTAACTACAGTTTGGATGTCTGCCTGACTATCAGTCCGGTGTGATGTAAACTGCCACATCAGTGGCAGCCCACTATTCTCATCCAGATGCTTCTGTGACCAACAATTTGGACTCTACATTGTTCTAAACACTGACTATAGAGAAGATTATTTACACATTAAGATAAAATCGCCAGTGAGAGGGCACAAAGACTTGATCAAGAACAACAGTTCTAGACCCTTCAGCTCCTGATGATGGCAGTTCCTTCCTCTGGCTCAACAGAGACATATGAAGGCCAAAGGTTCAGTGGAACTCACTGAGTTTTGGTAGAGTCCAGTGTCAGTATCAGAAATAGAATTCGTGCTAATGAGGCATGCCTGGCAAGTGCAGATTTTGTGTTTTTTGGTGAAGTGTCAGTCGACCAATAAGCTTGGCATTACTATAAAACTATACATTGGACTTGAATGTAAGACATATGAGTCAAGCAGATGTTTGACCCATTAAAACATGGGAAAAGGTAACACAAAAAACAGCCACCTGGTCTGGGACACCAGGGAAGCACTCCTTCCCCCACCCTAGATGATTGACTATTGTGCTTAGTCAATAATCCCATTGTGAAACATTTTTCAGTCAACAGCATCTTTTCTTTCTTCTTATCATGGCAAAATTTAACATAGGAAGAACTCTGATGTGTACAAGTTAAAAATCCTATCTTTAATCAGTTTTGACTCTTTGGATTTGTTTGTGTGGAAATGTTGGTGTAAGAGATAAAACTCCTTTAACAAAAATTGTGAATGTCTGCAGTAAAATCACAGGTGTTCCTGACTGGCCTGAACAACTTTCACACTTTGAAAATAGCTAATTCCATTCCATCTCTGTCTCCACTCACCTTTATCCCATTGAATCATTCTTTAGATTCCCTTCTGTTTGGAGCAATAGGTATCAGCATTCGCTCATTTCTAGTGTTGCCTCTCTCCGTTTTTTAATTAATTAATTAATTTATTGATTTATTTTTATTTCTTCTATTTAACCAGGTAAACCCCGTTGAGATATGGATCTCATTTTCAAGAGGGACCTGTGCAGACATCTGCAATGCACAGTAATCTGGTTACAAAATAACCAGATATCCACAAGTATAAAACAATAGACAACAATTTAAAAGCTGTTTGATACAATCTTGTTGCCAGTTTTTAAGAACCACTCAAAATAAAACCAATGAAATCAATTCTGACATCCTGAGTTCAGACTGGAGCTGATTCCAGGCTGTAGGAACCATCACACTGAAAGCTTGCTTTTCCTTTTCAATTCGAACCCGTGGAATGTAGTCAGGGAGAGGAGTTCTTAGTCTTTAAGTTCATGGAAATTTTTTTTTTTTATCCGCTCAGTTTAAATGGTGTGCTCTCTTATTGAGAGATTTTTTTTTAAGAATTATTGATATTTATTCACCTTATTTATACAATCATCTACTTTTGATTAACAAATTTTGTGTTTTAAACTCCATTGAGTGTGGCACTAAGGGCTCTTAGTGTGGCACATTTTATGTTTCATATTAACTGTTGCTGTGTTCTTGTTTTTGTTATTTTTATTGTGACCTGCTGTAAAATGAATTGCTCATAGGGCCATGAATAAAGACCTGACTCTGAATCTACTAGAAGCCAGAGTATGCCCCAAACCACCCAGGGACCAGGATCCAGACCCCATACCCGCCCACCGCAGCCCAGGGTAGAAGGAGATGGCTGTGGGAAGGATGGAGCTCCTGTAGTGGTGAGTATTTGTTAGGCTTTTAGATAAATACAAATATAAATATTCAAGATTAGGAGAGTATAAGGGTTGAAAAACCTTTGTTTGCCCCTGGGATCTGTGTTTCTATTATCTTCGAAGGAAGCAATGAGTTTGTCACATTGGAGACAGATGGCCAGGGTGACAGTTAGACTGGTAGGTAGAATGGATGGTTTGGATACAACCCAGAATCTTGGGAACTGAACTTTACGACCCAAGAGGGGGAACGGGGAATCCCGGGAACGGAGCAGGATGCCTGCAGTCACAATTGCCCTGACAGGACGACACAGGGCCTACAGATGCCAACCAGGGGGAAAGAGTTGACACCTAGCAGGAGAGTGGATCAAAGGCCAGATGTCCCAAGAAACTCTAGTTTTATGGTCCAGAGAGACAACAAAGAACTGTAACCTGAGGAGATGCAAAGACAGTACCTTGAGAATGAGTATTCTGTTTGCCACTCCTTCTATGCAAATGTTTGTAATTAAGCTACGCCTCAATGTAATAAAATATGCAGTTGCAGAGAAGCACGTTAGAACTGGTCCGGAGACAGAGATGACGGGATGTCTCTGGGCAGAGTTCTCCGTTCAATTGAAAGATTACATAAGAAAATTTAACCGTCTCCCTGTGTCCTTATTAATGTCCAGCGAGAGTGTTAGGTAAGATATCCAACAGTATAAAAGCAAATTTGAAGAAGCCTCTGATTGAAGACATTCTTTTATTGTATAAGAGTTTCATAAAGAGGATTATATTGGATGCAAGTCATTCAAAGACCTGAGTTTTGACTTGCCTATAAATGAAATTTAGCA
Organism: Poeciliopsis gracilis; assembly: GCA_911649635.1. Classification (NCBI taxonomy): domain Eukaryota; kingdom Metazoa; phylum Chordata; class Actinopteri; order Cyprinodontiformes; family Poeciliidae; genus Poeciliopsis; species Poeciliopsis gracilis. Next base: position 174,373 of record CAJVRI010000501.1, read on the forward strand.
TGGATATATCCTGCTATAAAGATCATTTGTGTAATGAGATTGAGATTAATAATTATTTTCTCAATTTTAACAATTATTGTGGAATTGATGTTATAAATTGCATAATATGCTAGCGACAGTAAGTCCCAGAGCAGTGAGAAAAGTTGCTTACTCCTGCTTATAATAACAGCTTGACAAACACAGTGTGGCAGTCGTTTCACTGAGATTAAAGTGTCTCTAAAATCCAAATGTTTGATGGAACGCTCTAAGTGTGACAAACTTATTACTGAGACAAGACTGTGTTAGTGGGTAAAAGCATTTTCCTCCAGTAGGAATAATAATACTTAGTGTTTCTCCCCTCCTACACAAACACAAAGATTTGTTGTAATCCTGCCTCATCTGCTAAAACAAATTTTGGTCTATTTTCATTAACATGAAGTGCTGCTAATCTGAGATCTGAGTAAATACAGAAGCAGTCAAATTCTGCTTGTAATACATGTCGCAAAATTGCATAATGGATAAATCTGCAACCAGTACAGTCTACAATATTGTGTTAAAATGAATGAAGTTAAAATGCAGCCAGACATCCGTTAATGATGTATCTGTAGATTATGTAATATTACTGTCCTTACCCTAATGTTGGTTTGAAATGTACTATAAAAACTGGAGAAGCTGCGACTCTAACCAACATGTTTGTCATGAATGATTAACGTTACATTGTGTGCATATATTTACTTAGAAAGTTTTGATTTTGCAATGTGTGCTATTACTCTCCTTAGAAAATGAGTCGATATGATGAACTTGTGTTTAAATAATTTATGCAGTACTATTATTTTTGTTGCTGTAGCTATTTTCTGGCTGCACAAAGTTTATTATGAAAGTATAGTGATTGAACTACAATTGTGCCAAATCACCAATGATAATTGAAGGATAAATTAGAATAACACATATATCTGTTAAATTTGCTATAAAAATATGCTTATCAAACTTTTTCACAATACATTAGAATGTTCTTAGGTTAACCAGCAAAAAATAGCTTTTTCTATCAAGATTATGAAGAGATATACAATTTAATTTTTTGTTTAGGAAACAGTGGATCAATAGGTGGAGTCATCTTGCAAGAAGAAGGTTGTAGGTTTGCTTTTAGCTTTTGCATTTCAAAGTGTGGGTGGACATGGCACTTTACCTCATGTCGTCTTGTGATCTGAGTATTGGTTTGAGTGCAGCTGGGTGCACATGACTCTAGTGTAAAGTGTTTTGAGTGGAACATGTAACTGGAAAAATCATGTTTATTCACAATTGGAAGATTGGAAGAAAGAAACATTGTATCTGACAGCAAAAATACAAAGAAATAAAAAAGTGACTGAGTGCAAATGCTTTTCCCAAATGTAATAGGTTTTGGACACAATACATGCGATGGTCTGTGTGCATCCAGGAGGAGTGACTCAATGCAGTCTGGTGGATTTCCTTAGAACACCTAAAGCATTTTCAGAGTCTTGGTGACATGTAAAACACTGCAGTAAATAGCATTAAAGTTACTATACCTTTCATCATCATTTCCAGAACGGGAAGCATTTTTCTGCTACAGAGGATTTGATTTCAGTACAACCCAAATATTAAACTTGATTCTGGCACTGACGGGGTGAAAATGTGTTATTCATAGCAAGTACCTCACTCTTTATCAAGTGAATTATACTTCAAAATGCTGCTGTTAAGGACCTAAAATTGTAGCCAACAGTTCAGTGAGATAAAGTGAAGAGCTCAGTTCTTCTGACTGACTCCTGCTGTGAACAGGTGAATACAATCAGACAATGAAACCAAATAACAGTCCACTACACAACAAGTTTGTTTCTTTTCTGCAACTGTTATGTCAAGTCACTTTAGGGTTGACCATCAATTGCTGAGCCTCAGCACAGGGTGATTGATCTAACATGCTTTTTTATGAATAGAGCTCTTTGCTCTGCTGGGTTACTATTTTTCTAGCCCAGAAGAAGATAAAAGACAATCAATGTTTTATACAAGCAGTAATGTCTTCTATTGAACATGCGGAGGAAAAGAAACTTCCCACTTCAGAGCATCATGAGGGTATAATTACTTTGGTTCAGTTTAAAGTACTGAACCAAAATAAGAACTGTTTAATAATGAGGAATTTCAAATCAGTTTAAATACAATGTTTAGAATGAATTAAGGGTTACTTTTAAAAATTAGGTGAATATATTTAAGGTTTCAGCTTTATAATTATGCACATTTCCCAAGTATTATAACTTCATGTAGCCTGTCCCAGATTAAAAACAAAGTAATGTTATGCAGCCATAAATTATAGCACACAATGTTTTGTTTTCAAATTTCTAAGTATACCAAAAAAATCATAAATGTGGCTGCTATTCTTGGAACTTTAATTATAAGGAAAAGGAATGACATGAAGCAGTAATTCATTGATGGTAAATGGAACATCGCCTTCTAAAGGTGACCTTATCAAACAGGAGAATTCACTCCTCAAACCAATTGTCTCTAATTTAAATATTCTGCATACTCTTTTTCACAATGGCTAATTATTCTGAGTTCACTCAACAGGCCTGCATGATCATCTCTGACCTTTTGACAAAGAGGATGCAGTGACTTATATTTAAAATTGCTGTCCCAGATTTGCTTTGAGCAAAAATAAAAAAATATAAAATGAAAATTTTTCTTTTTTACCACAGCTCTTCACCAAAGCATCAGTTTTAATAATTTGTTCTTATCACATCAGGAAGTCAAAAATCTGACTTCATGTTTACCACTGAAGATTAACAAGAATTATTCTGGTCAGATAGAACTGACAGAATACACAGTATGGTGAGTTTTAATCTGCTCCTGAAATCTGAGTTCATATGTCGCCTGATAATGATATTTTCTGATCCATAACTTAGTTACTTAAACAGTTGTTTTCAATCATGGGAATATGGTCATTTGTTCAAATGTACTATTCTTCCATTACTTATGAACAGGAAACCAATATATTTAAATCCCTTGGCTTGAGGCAGAGGTTGACCTCTGACCTAGAAGAGCCCATCTTTTCCATGTGGCAAGACTGAACAAGTAGTCAGGAGAATTTCAATTCTTTTCTCACAAATGCACTAAAGCAACTGAGAAAAACTGTAATTCTCCTCTATAGCTGCCTTTATTACATTGAAACTACAGAAAAGCACTGCCAACTGAACCTGAAAGCAAAAGGAATTTGTCAGAAATGGGATTCAAATCCACACCTTAGAGTGCATAAACATAAGTCCAACTACTCCTAGCTGATACGGCTTAATCTCACATTTTGGTGCTGGCTCCTCCCCTACCACTGAAGTAGAATCCCCCACCATGTTTGAGGATCCATAAACCACACACATGCCACTACCTCTTACAGTCTTTGTGAGTTGACTAAAATCTTGACTTGCCTATAGACTTGGAAACACCACCATAAATGTGATTTGTTGATGAAAGTGTAAGGCATTGGTTGCAAACCCCGCTCCTTGAGAAGTCAGACTTAGACTTGTACTTTATTGATCCCTTGGGAAGACTCCCTGAGGAAGTTGAAGTTACGAGTAGCTCACAGAAAATAGTAACACAAAGTAAACAAAATACTAAAAAACACAGATTAAATACAAAGGTACACACTAAATGTATGTCGCCAAAACCTAAATTAAACAAGAAATAAACAAGCAATAAGAATATAAATAAATACAGCACAAAAGGAAATATAAAAAGTCCTTCAACTTTTGGATGTCTCTCTGCTTCAGCTCTCTGGGTTCCTAGATTTGTTCATTAGCAGAACTATGTAGAGCTTGACTGTACACTAGTGAGGCAATTTCAACATTTCATTTAAATGTGTAGGACAAGGGACACCCCTAAAAGTTGTAGGACTTCAGTTTGAACCCAGTGGCAAGATCTTTCAATTTCAAGGAGAGATTTTGTACATTATTAATAATATTTTCTCTGCTCTGTGGTATAAGTGGACGCACCTCCTTTTATTTATTGAGATGAGTGTGAGAGAAATAAGATATATTACATTTTGCATGGCATGTTTACTTATTTATAGCATTTTATTACATCAAACTACTTTTTGATACTCTATCACATAACATTTCACTAAAATGCATTGGAGTTTGACGTTGTAATGTGACAAAATGTACAAGGGGCATGAAACTTCTTCATATTCTACAAAGCAGAAACCTTTACTGCTTTGACCAGAACCAAGATTTTATGCCAATCACTCAGTGAAATAAATACTTTCAGCTGAACAGGAAAGTGAAGCATCAACACTACAGCAGAACATAAATGATTATTTTTCTGCATAAGCCAGATAGAGACGAAATTCATGACCATATCATTTAAATACCTGTTCAATATTTATGTCATGTCACCTTATCATTTAATTACAAGCATAGAACTCAAAAGGATCTGGGCAATATAAGCAATTCAGAATGCAATCTTAGGTATATCACACCTTTGAAAATGCCATAATCTTTGTGTGGTTATTCCACATGAGTGTTACACTTTGTAAGTAAAGCAAGTAAAGCAGTAAAAAAGCAGTAAGTGCAAGCTCTATACTTCAGCTGAACAAGTTACATTTCAATGCAAAACAAAAAGTCTAAAGGTTAATATCCTAATAAAGGGATGGGAGTGATTTGTTCTTATAGCTCTTACCAAAGAGGTAGGTTTCATTTTCTTGCTGAAACAGCAATAATGAGAATGAGGATGGCGAGGATCAAAGTTCCGGCCAACAGAAGGTAACACTTTCTTTTCCTCAACTGCCTCTGTAGACCAAAAGAAGCATATTTCATCATTAGAGCATAACAATCATCTTACTTTTAAGAGGATATATGTAAATATTCTAACATTACATTTCTTCAATAGCACAGGGAATCTAGTTGTCAGCTAAGCCATGTAGGTCCAATATATTTTATAGTGGTATTTGTTTGGTTATGTAACAGTCAAATTGTAGCAGCAATGCAAGGATTACGGGGTGTTTGATGTATAGATGTAATGTAGGTAGGGTGGTTGAGGTTGTGGTTGTTTATCTAGGGTCAAAACTGTAAGGAAATAAAAATAATATAGTGATGATAATACAATTTACTTTTATGTCAACCTGTAGAAAAATTACACAAAAATCAGAAAATCCATTCAATAAAGCATCACAATATATGACCACTGACTTTGCTCAGCCTTTATAGAGATTTTGAGTTGGTGTGACAGACAGAATGTTTACAATCTTTCGCCCCTCTGTCACACACAGAAACACATATGTGCATGGTTTCACCTATTTTCTGCAACTGGGATGGTAGATGGAAGCTTCTGTCACAGTTTTTCTGTAGAGCTGTGCTTCACAAACACCAGCAGCAGTGGCGCTAGCTATGTGTTCCGGTGTGAATGGACAAGAAGCAGCCAGCAAGCAACCGCTGAAAAAGGCCACCAAATTCACATTCATGTTCCATTCATATTCCATTAACTCCTGAAAGTCCTCTGACAACCGAGGTCAAATACAAGTTGCCACAAAAAAATCACAAGCTCTAATATTTGGTTGGACCACACTTAACTTTGACCACAGCACAACATAGCATTGTTTGAATAAACGTCTGCAATATCACAAGATTGATTTCCATCTGGCATTGCTTTCATTTTTCAGCAAGACCATATGTTGATGATGGCAGAGTCCGACCACGGTGCCAATCCTTCTCCAGAACATCCCAAGATTCTCAGTGGAGTCTGAAATCTCCATGTGGAAAAACAATGTATCATGCTCCCTGAATTTATTTCCGGTATGTGACATTAAATATACTTTGTAGTACATTTATTTATGAAATGTTACATTTAAGTAGTATTTTACCCATTTATTTATTTGTTTGCTTTTGATCCTTCATAGTTTAGAAGATAATTAGTTGCATAGATTTTAGAAAAGTAGAGGAGTAAAGGTGACTAAATAAAAATCCATGACACATTTTTAGGATTGAGTTTGCTAAAGTGTAGCATTTCATTTTACAATTATGAATTTTATGATAGTGAATAATGTAAATGCCTATAAAATACACTGAAGTTTATTGGTGTGAAAATCAGAAAACGTTGAATTTGTGCAAATCATTTCCAAGTGATTGTATGACTTTTTTAACTTCATGAAGAGAGAGGGATGAAAACAGAAAAATAAAAACAAAAACTTTTCAACAGTTTAACCATCAAAATAAAAGTTGTTTTTCATTTAATTTCTTCATCAACAGTGGGAAAACTGAGCTTCTAAAAATGAAAGCCATTTGTCTCACAAAACAAATTAAATTAAAATTTTCATGTTAATTAGCTAGTGGTGTAAAAGTAAAAGCCGTGTTAGCTGTGGTGTGCAGAAAAATTGTAGGAAACATCTAAGAGCAGGGTTATGGGGATATTTCTATATTTTCCTTAGCTGCTTGTCTCCTCGGGCAGTGACGATGTGTTGGAGCACAGAATCTATGTTGTTTTGAAACGCTTTTTCTTCCATTTTTTCCCAGCCTGTTTTCTGCTACAAAGGCAGCGGAGCAGCGGCGTTAGACCAGAGCCGAGGCTGGAGTCTTTAAATCCTGATGCGCTTCAAAGCACGGAGAGAGCAATTCATCTTCTTATCTGAGACTCAAAACAGGCTTTCTGTGAGGAAGAGAGAGGGAGAAAGGAGAAGAGCGAAGATGGAAAGAAAAAAAAATGCTGTCGAGTAATTTTCCGTTTAAACGTTCCACTCCACAACAATTTGCATAAGCAGCCCTGCGTCTGTGATAAGAAGATTGGTAATTTTCAAAGGCTCTGTGGGGATTGAGAATTAAAAGCCTTTCTCCACTATCTCCCCTCATGCAGCTGGCCACCACAGATTCCCCTGCCTCTCTCACACATTTCCTCCTAAACTACTCCTTATAAACTTTCTCTTCCTCTCTCCCTTTTTTCTCTTCTCTTTCCTTCTTCCTCCCCACCCGCTCCTCCCAATATGCCCTTCCCTCTCTTTTTCATCCCAATGCTGCTGTTATTTGGAGAGTACACAAAAATAAATAAGGTAGATTTAGGAACAAGAAAGGGCTTAACATAACAAAGGAAGTGTTGAAGTATTTTTAAACTGGAATTTTACAGAGCGCTATGCAGACTAAGCGGGGAGGACAAAGCAGCAAAAAGATGGGATGGTCTTATCACCAACAACTTAATCTTCCAGAGTGTGTCTCCTTAGTGCTGGCACTTCAGGGCAGATGGGTGGCGCAAAATATCAGAAGAAATATACACTGTCACACAGTTTGAAAATCAAACTTAAATTATCCAATGGGAATTTCTCATATGTTCTGGTATATCATAAGTTCAGAGAAAGTTTTGAGTTGTAAAACGGGTTGCCAGGTGAACCGATATGTTTACAGCCAATGTTTATATCTATATTTAATTTTCATTGTTATCTAAAATTTCTGAGGGAGGTGAATGATAATTTTGAATATTGTTAGTTTGAGTGTCTGGTCTTACAGTGGATCCTTATCTGGTATATCACATTTGACCAACTGACTTCCAAACTACAATCCTCAAACAAATGCTCACTTCTATTATTACAAGCCATATTTCACCAATGTGAAAAGCATTTGCCAGCCTGATGCCAACTGTCCAGAATGGTGATGAAGTGGCTGATGAATTTGGTATTTTCTGCGTCCAAAGGCATCTTGCAGTAACCAAGCTGGTCACGACTGCTGTCTACTGTCTATCTGTCTCTATTGAAAACATGTAGTGTAGCACGATCTGATGATACATCAACATTATGTTAGGCACAACCTCAAACTAAAGATAGCCTTAAACTCAACCAGTCAACTACTGCGATATGTAAAAGAGTTTGATCCTTTCTGATTTCCTTTTTTTTCCATGTTTGTCACATTTTAGTGTTTCAGAACATTAAACCAAATTAAAAACAAAATGCAGATTCTAAATCTACATTTGACCACTCATCTTTGCAGAATGTATGTCATTTCACCACATTGGAGGGTCAAAAAAGCATGGACTGATTTTTTAAGTCTATGCCACAGCAACTCAATTGACATGAAGATCCTTATCTGCCTTCTTACAGCAGAAGGCAAATAAGCTCAAGAAATACCAAAGAGGCCGCAGGAAAGCTGTGGCACTCCTACAGTAGGAAAGTGGTTCTGGCAGAGATAAAAAGACTTTACCACTTTACCAAAATATTTTTGACTACTTAACGTCTTAACACAACATCATACTGCAATAACACAGTTTATGGTACTGCCCAACTAATCAACTATCTCATGTTGGAAATGCTTCCTCAGTCTCGAGAAGGAAAAAAAAATCTTGTGTGACATGAGAAATGTCCTCATAATCCAGTAATGTAATGCAATGATAATGACCATAATATCCTTCTCTCTTTATCACATCTGGTTGGGAAAATTGGAAGTCCATAAAATAAATAATATTTACAGCGGAACTGCCTCACTTGTAATCGGCTTATGTGCAATTTACATAAACCTCAGAGTCCCTTGCAGCCACCCTGATTATGCTATTTAAGAGGAGCAGCAAATAAACATAGACTTCATGGCCAATTTTGGCATCATGAGGGAACGACCTGCAATAATAATCATCAGTGATGCAGTAAAAACCTTAAACACCATCAGCATATTTGATGTTTTGCAGATTGGCTGTGGTAAAAAAGTTAAACTTTTGCTAAGTTGCCACACAAAGCCATGCTCTCTGGTGACCTCCAGAAAAGTTTAGAATTCAACCTTTTACTGTTTATTATTATGGTTTTGGTTTAGTGATGTTTATTCCAGATCAATGCTACCAATTAAAAAGTATTGATGTTTATGTGGTCAACATGTTAAAAATTGTTTATCATTTCAGAACAAACCTAATGATGTGTTTATTCATGAATATATCACATTACATTCAGGAAACGTTTTGAGATAATTCATCAATGACTAATATTTTAACAGAGGTGTATGAACTTGTAAGCCACTGATCGCCATCACCAGAACCTGTGGAATTTGGTGTCCATTAATTTTAGCCAGGATGTTCTAGAGGATAGTGGAGGAATAAACACTAACAGAGAAAGAAGTGGGTATTAATATAAAAAGAAATTAGATATTTCAGTCTGAAATATGACAAAGTGTGACAAACATGAAAGACACATGGTAAGTGCACTGAGTGATGCAGAACAGCAGATGTTAATATGACTGAGAAAAAAAAATGACAATTCTTAAGTCCTAAAGTATGAATAAAGCTGTTCCGTTTGGGTGCGTCACAGATCAGTTTGGAAGTTTGTCTCCCTGACTTTTTGTGTCTTCGGCTTTGTTGTTTCTTTTTCCCATTCAGCTGGTCTGCCTCTGGAAAGACAGCGAACGTCTGGATTGGTGGAGAGCTAAATTGCTTGGTGTGAGCTCCGTCACGGCTCAGCTCTCCTTGAGATAATGAAATGACAATTAATGGGAAAGCTGTTGCTGTTCGCTCATTTGTTCACTTGGAAGTGGAGCAGCAGCTTGGGAGGAAAGACAGAAATTACTGCTGTTAAGACGGAAGCTGGGGAGAGTTCAATAGTTGTTTTAATAGCACCTATAGCGGGTTATTGGATGTCAATAATTTATGAAAATTAGGAGATGACTGAATAAACAGATCAGACATTTTGTGTAATGGGCCACAGCCAGTGGATGTGTCTGTAGGGAAGGCAAACAATGAATATCTGCACATCTAAATCCAACCCATCTGACAGTTAACAGGCAGGAGGCAGAGTAAACACATACCTGTATACATGTTCACGCACATGCACGTACATGCCAGCACACTCCCACGCACCCTTAAAGGTTATTTAAAGAAAAGAATGAACCTCTCCCACATGTTTCAGGTTGTGAGAGGAGATGGGAGTAATTGGGCAATCCAAGGACTGGATGAGGAAACCATGCCATCATTAAACCCACAAAGTTAGACCCTGTTTTTACTAAGGAACCATCAAGATATAAAGTGAACCTTTTGGCTTACTTCATCGCTGTACAGCAGTGCTGCTAACTAGAAATTCCTGTTGAATGATGATTACGTTTACTTTCAGAGGCCACAGTTCTTTTGCCACATATTTATGATTTTTCTTTGGTTTCGGATTTCTGTAACCAGCTTTATAAGTTCTTATTTTTAATTTGCCATTATATTCCTTTGTCTTGTGATTTGGGTCCTTCATCTTGACAAACCTTTAAGTAAATATTTAAATTATATAAATTAATTTAATGTCTTGTTCACGCTGGGCAATAAAGGCTTAATTAATTCTTCAGTTTTTTCGTACCAAATCAGATTTTCAGTTGACCTGAGTTCAAAGTTTAGATAAACAAAACCTACAAAACAAGCTTGTCAAAGAAATGAATGACTGTGGGTGGGCTAGCATCACTTTCAACTATGTAGTTCTTGAAAGAAAAATCACAATTTTCCAAAAATGAAATCTTCAAAATCAGTAAATTTAATTAATTAATAAAACTGATTTTATGCCCTGCCTGTTGTTATATCAAATAAGATTTTATTGTAGTCTGTTATGAAATATCAAATTATTACCTGCAGTAAATGACTCTAATGGTTCCAGAAAATCTGATTTATTTTTCTATATTTCTGTTTTCTTCTCTGAATTCCAGTTTTTCCACTTTTATTTTCTAATTTCTAAATTTCAGAAGTAAATACCTAATAGTTTTTATTCAAGTTGTTATATAATGTATACACAACTGAAAACAAAAGCAAAATAAACTAAACTTAAGAATTTGAAATAAAAGAAACTAAAAATTACCTATCTTTTTTATGTGACATTTCTGCTGAAAAAGAAAACTTCATGGTTTATGGACAATAAAAACCTCCTATTTTAAAAACTCAGACTTAGACATGAACTTGTCTGAATTTATGTTCTGTTCAGTGTTTTGGACCGGTTGAATGCTTCATGCAGCTGGATTTGGACTTTTCCCTTACACCACTGATGTATAATGATGTAACTGATGTACATAAACATTCTGGATGTGTTCTGGTATAAAACATGACTGTATTTGTTTGCTGAACAGATGGCATTTTACCAGACATTGTTGGTACAGATTTGTGTATTTCCAACATGCTTAATAATATACTATAAGATTTGGAAGGCACTGTTTTATCCTGTAGCCTTCAGCCGTGGTTCTGAAACACAGTTGAAATCTGCAATGCTTAAATTTTAAGCATTCTGACTAATTCAAACCGTGACTCTATGAATTGTCAATAAATAACTTCACACTGATTCTAAAAAATGCAGAATGATGTGCATTTTTAATTGATCTAATTTCATAGTGAAAGGTAGGACTGTTTCGTATTTTAAGGGGTCATTGGAAATAGCTTTTAAAATGTCGGCTGTCAGTGAATGTCTATTTAAAGCAATATTTATTTTAAAAAAGTTGATAGCTCATACAACAAATATTAGCTCAGTATTATAAAAAAGGGGCATGTTATGATTGGCTGTCTGTAATATGTTTCATTGCTTCAGTGTGTATTAATTTCAAAATAATTCATAATTTTGTGAAAAAGTAAAAGTAACTCTTGGCTTAAGTTTTGCTTTGCAGTGGTTCACATATTTCTGTACAAATAACAAACATTTCAATGTAAACAACCTTTTAATGAAAATGAGATGGTGATATAAAGTGTCAGAACCAGAAATAGAAACAAGTGATGTATATTAATACATCAGCCCATGTTGGCCAGCCACTAGCTGGAAAAATAATCTGTCTTTTGGAGTGGAGATACCAAATATGCCAACAGAGTTTCTTCTTCAACTACTTAACCTTCCATGAGATCTGCACTTAAAGACAAAAGTCCCTTTAAGTCAAGATGATTTTTCATGATCTTCTAGTAGTTAAATTTGTTTGGGACATAAAAGTGGATTTATTCACTTTTAAAGCTTTTAAATTTAAATAGACTGAATGATTGTCATTTGCTATAACTGAGAGAGATGAAACATATAAATATAAATATGATTATGTATGAAAAGCACATTCGTTTTTCCCATGTTTATCTGAACCAACAGGTAGATGTGATGCAGTTCTGTAGATGTGTACTGCAGTTAAAGAGTTGTATACTTTATGAACCCCTTGACACTTCAGTCAATACATTATTTACTATAACTAGAGGCTTACATAGCATAGACACATAGAGCACAGCCAACTGCCATAGTTCCTGAAAGAATGGCACAATATACACATATTTCCTTGAACAGAAAGTACAGAAGCAGACCCTGGGGCATCTTTTAAAACATCTCTCCAGAATGTGCTCTGAAGTGGAAATTTTTACCACCCCAATCCACAGAACAGAACAAAGAACATTCCTGCCTAATTTCTAACAGCAATTGTTGCCTAATAACACATTTTACTCTAATTTAACGTACGTCTGGGCCAACACCCCAAATGTATAATTATTATCTCGGGAAAAGGCACTCGTGTACTACAAATTATATATGTTGTTCTGTTATTCTGCAAGACTTAAGGCAAGCACTTTATATTTCCTCTCTCTACGTATAATTTATTGAAGTGAATGTGGAAGCTAGTAAAGGATGACTTGAAATGACATCATCTGTGCAGATATTCTGGGGGTGTTAGGGGAGTGGTGAGCGGGTGATAAAGCTGTGTAATCAAGTGAGTTAAGTCTCTGTTTGCATGGGCGATCAGGCTAAGCTTCCTAAGGTTGCATTACAATGCAAAGGCCCAGTACTGTACAGTTAGAACAAACAATAACGCAAAGTTTTATGCAGTAGACCATAGTGCAGCACAGCTGATTGGTTACCTGATACTGATTGGCCTTGGCAAGCTCCTGATTGGCTGATTCCACGTTCGATGATGTATTCTGAATGTAGTCTTCTATACTGTCTAAAGCAAAACAAAGACAGTTTCAGTCACTTTCTATACTACATCACTGTTGGCAAGCAGTAGCACAAAGTCACAGTGGTTGACTTTATGCCCTAACAAATGTGTGTCTTGCTACCTCAGTGGGTTTAAAAACTTTCAAGCATAAAGAGTCATATTACTAAAATGAAATCAGTGTTAGAGGGTCAAATCAGCAAACATTGAAATATCCCAACTCTTTTAAGTGACCACTAATTCATCTTCAACCAGAGGGTTGAAAGGTGTAAGGGAAATGTCAATAAAGACCCAGGGATAACACAACAATGTATGCTCATTGTGACCACACTCAGCATGACATTTATTACTCCAAGGCTGAGGTGCATGGTCTAAGTTCCATATATTAGCAGCATATTGGACAATCTGAGGCCAATGTTGCATTTCTCCCAAACTGAAGTGTTCTCCCTGTGATATATCAATAGTCCTCTTCACTCTTCCATCAGGCTTAGGGTTTGTTCAAACAGATGTGGAGTCACAAAAATCAGCCATCCAAGAAAGGCTGTTTGAAATCTGTCTCCACTTTGCAGCCCTGCCTGATAAGAATTTCACTAATGCCTTTTAAGTCAATTTAAAAAAATGCATTGCAATGAGCAGAAGGTGGTGCATACATAAACTAGACAATTCATATTGCTAATAATGAAAGAAAATGCTCATCATGAGCTTTATGGATTTTAGTGATTTATTTAATTTATTTTTCTAGGTAGGATGGAATATTTATTTATTTTTTTGGATAAATCTAACCTTTATTCAATATGTTTCTCCCATATTTATTAAGACTGTCACCATGTCATGTCATGAGACAGAGAGTCTTTGAAAAGAGCAATCTCTTCCTCCTCTGCCCTGAGCTACTATTGCTCACTCCCAAGTCCTGACGAAAAACAGCCAATCAGAGCCCAGAGGTTGACCCTAGTGCCATCAATCATCCACATGTAATCACTGCTGTGATCTGATAATGGTGGAGAAACAACTGACCGTTTAGAAAAACAGTTTCCCAGCCATCATCGGTAGCCATCCTAATTAGACTCGGCATTCATGACAGGTTGTGCAACATTCACAGACAGAGCTTAGACCTGCAGTACCAAGGCCCTCCTCCTACTAGATTTGAATGTTTCTTTCTAGTTAGCAGTAGGTGCACTTGCATAAGCGCACAGATTTGTGTCTCATATTGTACTGGTATTGTACTGGTAGTTTCAACAAAACTATGTGGAGTCACAAAAACTACTACAAACTACCAGTTTGTAGTAGTTCAGAGCCCAGAGGTTGTTTCAAGAGCCCAGAGGTAGTTTCAAGACTACAAACTGGTAGTTTGAAACTACCAGTTTGTTGAAACTGGTAGTTTCAACAAAACTACCAGTAACACCAGTAGATGTAAAAAATATCTCTAACAAAAGACACATACTGTTCTTTGACATATAACTTAAAATTTTTATTATAACTTGTAGAGTAAAAGTATTTTTAAAATGACCAAAAGATAGAATGGGATATTTTATAAACAAACCTACAGATAGATAGCAATGATAGCTAACTGGTTGCAAATAATTGATTGGTAGCTTATAAAAGTAGGAAGTGACATGTTTCTCATTTTTTACAAATAAAAATAAAAATAACTTGATATACTTACCAAGGACCTAACTTTTTTTGTTGTTCAAACAAAGCACCCTGCAGTTAACGGGCTGGTGGTGGGCAATATATAGACCCATGGAGTAAAAAATGGAAAACCTTAGAAAATCTAAGTTAAAACAATAAAACATTTGCATGTTAGGGAACAAGTGGATGCAAATAATAGTTAGATGTTTAGTTAGATTTTTTATTTTATTTTATTTTTTTTTACAATTTATAATTTTTACTCACTATGATCTCTCCATATCATGTTTATTGCCTGACTAACTGTTGTAGTGTTAGTTCACAGCTGTTTCTGGTGGAAAGCACAACACTAAAATGAGCCTCAATATGGGCTGTGCTTAGATCCTGTAATTTACATTATTTCCCTTTTATTTTGCTGCTGTTGCAGCAGTTCTTCCTTCAGCAACTGGAGCCCTGGGCTATGTGTTTTACGACAAGAACCAGCCCTGGTTGCAGGGCCATGAGTGTCTCAGAACATGCAGCTGGGATTGAGAGCTGCACTTGGTCACATCAATAAAATATGTATTGGGAATGCCCCAATTCAATAGGTCTGACTGAACTGTGTCACTATTCTCCTGCAGGCTGTCCTAAGGCCTAAGGGGCAATATCATGCAAAATTGACTCATTTGAACTTTACATTGTGTTATGTTATTCTGCTATTCTGTATACTGCTGTCATCAAAAACATACCTGGGGCGTTGCCTTGATTCTTTCATGCATGCTTAAATTTTTTTTTAGTCTTGAATGTCAACTATTCACAGGTGCAAAATGTCTTGGTGGACTAACTACCACCTTTAAGGCACTTCTCATTGAAGCTTCAGCTCCCAAGCTTCAGCCTGACAGAGTAATCATCTCCCACTCTGCTCCTTCAGACTAGCCAATGGAACTGCACAGCTGCTGAGGTCATTATATGAGCTACTTCTCAGTGCAATGCCAGTCAAACATTGTTACAGGGTCAAGAAAGGAGGCATGTTGTGATGACTGTTGTGATCAATTTCAGAAATACATTTTTAAAGGGTAACATACTTTCTTGATTGTGCTGTAAAGTGGCACTATATGCCTAAAAATACTGCGTCTTTATGAGCTGAATCAGTGGAAGTTTAGCAAAAGTTTGAAAAAACCCAAATGTATTTCAGTTAAAAGTTAAGATTACATTTTTTTTAAATTTCAGAACTGTTTTTAATTCTTGTAAATACACTGAACCACTTGCTTCATTACCGACTGCGACATTGTTCATAATGTTAAAGCACACAAACATCCCTGACAGCCTATGTCATTACTACTGATCCAGCACAAACTGCTGAAGTGACACAGTCTACTTGTCTTTTCTGTATATAGAAAGTTATTGTGATGATGCTTGATGAAGTAGATGCTTCAGAGAGTTTTGCATCATTAACTAATTATCCATCTTAATTTACAAATTCCAACAACGCTGGGAGAGTGGCTGGTTGTTGTGGAGTGGTGTAAATGAAAAGGCTACTGTCTCAGAAAAGGGGGTACAGGCTTCCTCTAGACCACATATGTCAAAGTCAAGGCCCTTGAATTACTTGTCTGTGGCCCCCAGGATATTTATACTTATCTTAGGAACTAAGTCTAAGAAGGCACTATCAAACTTCTCACACAAAGACAAGAATATGAACATCAGAGAGCAGCACAATAATGTATTTTCAGTTTGTAATGCATGCACTTTAATTTATGTATTTATCTTGATATTAAGAAACATATTTTGTTTTTCAAAACAGTTAAATTTTTGGCTGTTTGCCTGTTGAAAATGTTTTCCCCTGAGGTTACTGACAGCGATAACAAAATATTGCTTTATTAATTTAATTATTAAATAATATACACTGAGTTAGCTCTTGGTTCAAGAGGCTATGTGCAATCATTTCAACATATTTTAATAAACGTTGAACCAGTCCGGCCTTCAGCTTGTAGCAAATTTGGGGTTTTGGCCCTTGGTGTATTTAACTTTGACATCCCTGCTCTAGACAGACACTGGACCACCTGATGGTGCTGAGAATTAGCTTCAGGATGTAGGAAGATGGGGAATGAAGTGAGGAGAATGAATTTTGCAGTTAAATCCAGCAGTAAAAACAGATGTCAGAGTTTTGTTCTTTCCTTTCTCCTTTCTTTAAGTGCATCTGAGATACTTGGAGTATTTGTTTCTCCAAATAAAAGATTAGATAAAGGACTGAATTGATGCAGTTAACCATTACTGTGATGAAAAATGACCACTGTGAACTTTGAAAATATAAATGTATGTATGTATGCATTTTCCTGCAGCCAGAACTTCTACAGGACTAGGGCCAGTTCACATTGCTGTGTACCTGGAGGCAAAATGTTAAGACCTTTGCCTTCTGGTGGACGCTGCAGAACACTAATTGCAAAAGGCAGCTGCCACATAGACAGCCTCTTCTCCCAGGCTTTCTCTAACTGCCAAAACGAACACCTTATAGCCTGAATAGCTAGTTACTCTGCTGGAAAGCAAGCAGAGATGAGAAGAGTAGGTAAAATGGTACTAGTAAGAGTACAATTACTTTCACATTTATACTAGGTGACCTAAAAAATAAAAAAAATTCTCCAAAAAAGTCACATTCATATTTTTTTGGACTGCTTTTCACTTTGATTAGGGAACACATTCACATGGCGTTGTTTCAATAAACATCTCAATGTTATAAAATTGTCCATCCAGTGTTACATTAGTTTTTCACAGAGACCTTGTTTTTCTAGTGGAAGAGTTTAACCACTGAGCAAATCCTTCTCCAGAACATCACATGGATTATTTGTGGGGTTAAAGACAAATTCACCCCCAAAACACTGTTTTTTTTATTTTTCCACAATTAATTTGATTTTGTTTCTCTGCAAAGTTTTGTCATTTTTGTGCAATTTATTCATTTTGGCATTATTTTTTCTAAAATCATCTCTGCTGGTCTCCTTCTATCAAATGATTCATAGGCAGTTGGATTTTCCTGTTGTTTGCAGCGGTATAGCTTGGTACAACTTCTCCACAGCCCTGTATTTGGATTTAAAAGCCCACCCTTTTTATCCTATCCCCTTGCTCCAATCCCATGGCAAGTAAGGAGTTGGAATAGCAAGAGTTACCATGGTGACAGGTTTGCATTGATCTATAGCATTTATTAATGACTGTTTGATTTATTTGCAATGCAAGCACAGAGTGGAATGGGTCTGTTTTGCTCTGACTATCAAGTGAAGGTTTGGTGCTGAATGGCTGCAGTGCTGAAAAATCTGGGAAAGCTAACGGAGGCTAATGTTTGCACTCGCTGATCGCTCAGATAGACAGGCTATAGCGTTGTCACGATAGAAGTCTCCAACAACACAGAAGAAGAGTTGCTAGATTTATCAATAGTTGTTTTGAAAAAAGGTCACTATAGCAGTCTGAAAGATCGATAAATATTCCAACAAATTGGATAAGTTGACAAAATAGCTTCTTTCTTCCTGATCACAGCCCTACTCACCCCATCCACTTATCCTTACACTTCGCCATGTCTCTTGTCTCTAAATTTGCCAGGGGCGGTTTGAGCTTTCAGAGGAGGGTTAACTACATTTTAACTCTGTGGTTGTCAATCTATAAAAATGATCTCTCATGCTCCCTGAACTCCTCTTTCACAACTTGATCATGGTGAGTTCTGGCATTGGGATCTTGAGATATGTCAACGCCATATTGACGTTGACAATATGGCATACACATATTGACAATGCCATTTTAACAATGGAGTTGACAATATGTCAATATTTGACAATATACCTGCTACTTTTTATTGTAACACTAGAAAAACAGTAGTAAAAGGGTGTATGGAGAAACTTTGTGATGGTGTGCTGCATTTGGAGTGTCAGAAGAAGGAGGAGCTTCTTAAAGAGACAGAGGCCCAATTTCTCTGCAATTTTGCAAAATTGCAAAGACGAAAGTCTTTAAAGTCATATTGGATGTATATAGCATTTTTATGATGCTTGCCGGTCACATATTTAGTCAATTGTGCTATGAATTGACACAGTGTGCCAAGAAAATAAACAACATTCCTTCTAATACAATTTTGGCAGTTTCTGTGAGCTTCTAGGATTGTTTCTCTGCTTGGTGGCAATGATTTGACCCTTCTTAAAATCTGTTCAATTTGTTCCGTTTTTCCAACTGAAACCTCGACATATTCAGTTTAACACTGCTAACTGAAATCCATGTCTATTCCAGCTTTGTACAAATGAAAGGCTTTGACATGTCCTTTGTTTCCTGTACTAGTGTCTGAATGCTAAAACAACCTTGTTGACAACATACCTTCACTCACAGGCCCATATAGTGTGCCTATATTCATGTGCTACCATGAATAGGAAATAAAAGCACAAATCTGTTCTTCAACAATCTATTCATTTCTTTGTATTGCCTGATGCCTTTCTTGCACACACCTCCACAGCAGTCATATGTTATTCGTATATGCTACTACACTAAAATAGCCATGTTCACAAAGAGGAAAACAGCAATTTCAGTTCATCCCTTTTTAATGGGAAAAGGTCCATTATCGCCTGACTCTATAATGATCAGATTGGACCTCTGCTGTGGAATAATGAAGACTGTGGTCTTCCACTAAGTCAGGGGTGCCCAAAGTTGGTCCTCCAGGGATGGTATCCCCCATGTTTTTGTTCTCTCCCTGGTTTAACGCACCTGGATCAAATGATGGCTTGTTAGAAGGCCTAAGAAGAACATTGACATCCTGAAAAGGTTAGTACTACCAGGGAGAGAACTAAAACCTGCATGATGCCGGCCCTCGAGGACCGACTTTGGGCACCCCTGATCTAAGTCCTCCTTTATCTCTCTGTTCGCCCATTTGGATGGAGGCACACCATGTTCCTCCACTATGCAAATCCACATCAACACTGAAAGTCAGCAGGTACTTACGTTCACTGCAAAAAAAAAAAAAAAAACATTTCATGGCCTCTATGTTTGAGATCAAATAAAGCTACATTGTTTCCACATTGTTTACAAAATTTGCTTGCCTGTTGAGATTTTGTAATTTGAACTTTCTTCAAATTCACAATTTTACATATATTTTCTCATTGAATTGCATGCTGCTACATTTTTTTAAATATTTTTTTTTTGCAGCAGAAGCTTTATAAAAAAAAAAAAAGAAAGAAAAAGTTTTTGTTTTTCTGTTTTTACATCTTTTAAGCTCTCCGTAATCAATTCAGTGCCATGGTTCAGGTGGCTGTAATCATGGACAACTGAAAGCTGAAGCTGATTTATTAAGATCTTGTGGTCTTTCTTATGCTGCTTTCCATCATAAGAAAGATCAGAACCATACCTAACCCAGCATATCACCCAGCTCCCGATGTGGTCTATATGGTCAGCTATGGTTTCGACTAAAACAGCAGCCTCCTCCTGTCAAACCTCTGCAGACAGTCCAGAGAACGAAAGTATATCTGGTTTTCAGTCTGCCTAAAATGACTCATGTCCTCCTTCTCTTTGTTGAGCTCCACTGGGTACACTTTTGCAACGTGCTTCAAATTCAAATATTGATGTTAGTCCCTTCTTCTTGAATGCTCTCACAAAGGCTTTTGTAGCGATTAGGAGTGGCCAAATAGAGCAGGCTTCAGGCATTTTGGCGTCCTACGCTTCTTTTTTCCCCACAACTGTATGTATTAAAAACAGAATTAGCCAGACAAACATTTCTGTTGCATTTATTCTTGCATTCAATTGTTAAATCAGCCTTAGGCATCTCAATGGAGCTAATAATAAACCAAACGTATGGAGATCCACCAGGCTCTTCCTGATATCTTGGTAGATTTCTTCTCCAAGATGTCAGGAAGTAATGTGTTTAAGGTTTTCCCTTGACTTTATCATCTGTTTATGGACTTGCAACATGCAGCAACAATAACAAAAATGTTAAAATATCCACATTTGCAGTTACCTTTATACATTTTTCTGTTGAATACTTTTTTTTTTCCACTAAATAAATCTGATGTTATAATCAGTCAGTAGCTGAGTTGTTCTTTTAATCAAATACTGTTTTTCTCCTACTTGATGGATTTTTTCTACTACTCGCAGAGAAATGCTGAAGTAATGTCACTCTAAGGTACAGTTTTTGCTTACTCTACCCTCCTATGTTCATACATCTGTGGCAGCCTTAAATCCATGTTTAAACAGTTTGTTCTCCTTCACCAACTAAACTATGCAAACCCCAAACAAAGCTAAGGACAGAATTCTCAGCTTGGATCTATCTATACTCTGAGACCTTTCAACTTGCTCCAGAACTGATTTACCACCCAATCAGCTCAAAATTTTCCATGTATGTCTCTTTAGCTTCATGGTTGTTTGACATTTATTAGACCAATTCTCTTTTGAGTGTTCTTGATTAAACCAGATGGAACAATCCCAGCAGCAGAGTAATTGTATCTCAGTGCTAAGTTTCATTCTTCTTGCCCAGGGTAAAACACTTCAGGGAACGGAGGACCATTTACAGAAATCAGAGCGTCTAACTGGATTTTCTCTTACAGACCAATGTCTGTGTAATCCCAACAGCATTTTGCTTCACGTCAGAGAAGCTTTTCTGGTGCAAAGGTTGAAAACTTTGTTTTGACTGCAAGGATTTTTTATGATGGTGGAGCAGTTTTAACAGTTTTGTTATGAACTTTTCTAACTGACAAATGAACCAACCTTTAAAAAAAAAAGAAAAAAAAAAAACAATGAAACAATGTCTTACCTATTGTATCTCCTTGTTCGTGGACCATACTGGCTAGATCCTTCATTATTTGACTGACATCCAGCATGTCTCTCTGCAGAAAAACACAACAAATGAGAGCTATTGGTTAAGTATATTGAAAGAATTAAAAAATGTTGAAGCGCGATCTCTAGCAGGTGTTGTGCGCTTCTCTCTCTACAACCAAACCTAAAAGGGATTTAAGGAACCTGATTCAGACAGTTTTATCATGTTTGAATAAACTGAGGTCCTAATATCTGTTCATGGTTGTGTGATATTGTGTCAGCCACAGCCCAACAAACATATTTTGCTTTCCTAAATTGAAGAACCTTCACTCTATTTTTGGAGGCACAGCTTGCCAAAATGTTAAATTCTGGAACTATTTTGATGATTTAAAAAATCATCAAAAATTTGTGGTTTCCCAAACAACCACAATGAAGGGTGTTCATGGTAAAATAGAGACTTTATTGGCTGCAGAACCTTGTCAGCTCTGTTCAGGCCTCTGAACCTCTGGGAGTTTGGTTGATTTGTTTTATTTTTTATTTCATATAATTTGTGAATAGTACAGATGAAAGACACATCAGCACTTTATGAAGTCAAGTATTATCACTTAGACTATTCCCATTATGATCGCCCAGATATATTAAACCAAATACAAACATACAGCAAGTAAGTCTTTCTATTTGATTAAAATATTAGGAAATTAAATATTACAATTGTCGTATAACTTGATTAATGTGGTCAGAAAGGATTTTCTGTAGCAGTCTGTATCACTGAAGAAGTCCCTGGATGGTGACACTGATATTCTGCTTTGTCTGTAATATTTTTTTTATTTTTTTAAAGAATTATTTTTTTCCTCATCATTTTCAGAACCAGAACAGAACCAGTCTCTGGTTCTGACCCTGGCTCTGATGCTGCTGACCCAACACAAGACACTACACTTTCCACGGCACACTGATGCATAAAATGAGGGGGTGACACAATTGCACGAATTAAGAAAGCAGACAAAATAAATAATGAACAAAATATACAAACACATTATTTAATACGCTTGGACTGGTCTTATTATTAAGATTAAGATATTAGGAGAGCTTCTGAGAGTGACTCATTACTTCACAAATATTAGTAAAAACAGTCTGCATTCCTAGGTGAGCAAATACTTTTGGCAATAATTTGTATGTTTAATAAAAACCTCTAATTTAAACATGGTTTGATCACAGAACCAAACATTTCCATTTTTCCTGTAGGTTTAAATGAAAATGCAATCTTTGAACCCAACGGCCATTTTGATCATGTTAAACCAAAGTTTGAACAACTTAAGACTCAACAGAAAAAAGAAAAAAAAACTATCCGAATGGAAGTAGGTTCTCCCTTTAATAACAAAATTCTGTTTGTTGGTGTTTAATCCTAACTACTCTCTGCTTTGCCTAACTGGAAATAAAACTTCACAGTTTTTATTCACTTATTCTTCTGCCAGGGCACAGAGCAAACTGGAGCAGTTCTGGATGACCGCAACTAATTCTCCACAGTCTCTAAGCTTTGAGTCTACTCTCAATATTTCTGCTCAAAGTAAATGAAAGGTTATAAAACCTCTGTCTATCTCCTGCTCACAGGCCCCCCTGCCCCTTTCTATTCCTCCATTATGGCTCTGTGCAATCACAGCTGCGTTGTGTAGACTAACCCACTGGGCCATCCATCACAGGTGGCGGAGATTGCTGTGGAAACTGGCAGCCATCCTGTCACTTGGCAAAAAATGCTTGGAAGGAGCCAAAAAGGCCTCTGGCAAACCTTGCACTGCTAAAGACTTTTTTGAATTTACCTTTAGGCAGGCAGGTCTATCAAGCTGTAATAGAATAACACATTTATTTTACCTGGCAAAGAACTGGGCGATCAGGACTCATTTCATCACAATGACAAAACAGTGTGTTGCCAATTTAGTGTCAGTGGAGAGCTGTGTGTGGAACAAGCACACACACTCACACAGCAGAGGAAAATGGCAAAGATGTTATGGGCTAGGGCCTTTGCCCAAGGGCTGAGTGTGTGGCCAGGCCTGGAGCTAACAATGTGCCCTTTTCCATTTTTCATAGGCTTTAAATTCTGATAGCAGTGAGCCTAGCAGCCTCTGGATACTGGCAATAGGCTTAGAACCAGGTCTGAAGATTTTTCCATTATGTTTCCGACAACAGGTTTATTACAGCGGGGTTTCTTATCACCCAGGGCAAAATATATCAGTACTACTCAGAAATGGGCTTTAAATTCTGGTCCTTCGGGGAAATTAGGCCAGCCAAAGGGCTACTTCCACATTTTGCTTGTTCACTACCTCCTAAAATTATGAACTTTTTGGAATGTATTTATTGTTTTGAGTATGACTTTACCCAGCAATACTTCAGCAATACTTCAGGACGGTGTCAGCTTCATGAAAGTCCCAGTCAGATCCCGTCTGTGGTCTGTTTGCATGTTCACCCTGTTTTGTTTTGTTATTTTGTCTGGATACTCTGGTTTCACTTCACCATCCAGAAACATGGATGGTGAATTAAATAGTGAAATTAAATTGCTCTGAGATGAGAGTGTATCAGCATGTCTGTCTGTGTTGGCCCAGTGAAGGACTGGATCTTCTAACCTGAAGGGAGGCACTAGTCAAGCTGGGGGGTTTAATCTGATATCAACTGGCAATAAAAGTGGAATAAATCCTGACCTAACCAACATGACAAAGTTTCAGAGGATATAGTGAGCTGCTTCCTAGTATGTCTGAAAATTAAGAAACTTGAGAACTTATAGGAACCAACTGAAGATGGATTTATAGCAAAATAAACTCTGGATCAAATTGTTATATTTGTTCTATGTACGTATGTACAGCCTTTATTTTGAGCTTAATGAAAAGAATGCAAATCTGAGTATATCAAATCAATGGGAGATACAGGAGGTTTGTGCCCCTTTTACTGGCAGTTAAAAGCCACTTCATGCTGCTTTCAAAATAAAAAGCCTCAGGCAAAGGACAACAACATGAAGGTCTGAGTACACAAAGGTAAAGGACCTAATTATAGTTTTTCTTCAAAGTTTCCTTTTACAGCTTTTAAATGTAGACTTTCCTTATGATAAGCTTTCCAAATCATAAACACATTCAGTGTTGGAAGTGATACAGAGTTTGGATTAGATGAAGCCTCACTACTGACAATGTCTTCTGATCAGCCAGCCAGAGAAACCCATTTCCTCTGAACGCATGAAGAGATTATGTTTTTCTTTTCAAATGATATTGTCCTTTTCACTGGACGGGGAGTTTGAAATTTGTGTTTTGAGAGTCAATGTAAGACTCGTGATTTAAACTTCCTCTTTCTGCAATTGGTTCACTTAGTTCTCAATTTTAATTTTCTTTCCTGCGTGAAATTGCCCAAATTAGGTAATTAGGTATGCAAAGTGTATTTGATCTTTTCATGACGGTCTGAACATTGCAGATTGGACACATACATTCACAACACAACAATCACAACAACAAACCTGCCGGAGCATCTGATTGACACTTCAATCAAAATGTAGCTCCTGCTGTAAGGATTCATCGCTTGATATGAGCAGTTGATGGAGAAGCTGCAGCTCAGCATAAAGCTTTGCAGCCTGTGCAGACAACAGGCTTTATTTACAGTGGAAAACCTTGTAAATGATAGTTCCTACATAACACCTGGTCAGGACATTCAGTTTAAAAATTAGCAAACCTCTCTGCAACCCAAAAATGTACAGTTTGTTCATATATTCTGATGCATGATCACAAGAGGTTTTCTATTCATTATAGGAGGGAAATAACAAGGATTCCAGAAAGTACAACAAAGGGTGACGCTTTTCCTGTCTTTGCAAAGATTGACGTTAATAGAGGCCGACAGCAGTGATATTAACCCTCTGATGCGTGAGTGACTGACTATACAGTGTTCCGAGGCTGGATTTTTTTTTGACCCGGGCACCAATCAAAGTGTTTTTATGCTACTTTTGCCATTTTGATTCAAAACAATATTTTGTATAATACTTTCTACTGTGTTTTATTTCACACAAGAATTTTTTCATGTTTGAAATATTTCTATTTTTCACTTTTTAGAACAATTTGTAGAACATTTTTAAAATAAAATGACAACAGCAATTTTACACAGGAATGATGAAATGTCAATAATGGACAATGTCAACATCAATTGCATGTGTGAGTGTGTGTGTGTGTGGGCACGGGGAGGAGTTGCGACAGAGCACGTTTCTTGAAACTAGCTGGCTAACCAAGCTGATTAACATTACTGTCTGTATTCTATTATGCTATGTGTATCAAGCATGTGAGTGTATGTATGTGTGTCCATCCATCCATCCATCCATCCATCCATCCATCCATCCATCCATCCATCCATCCATCCATCCATCCATCCATCCATCCATCCATCCATCCATCCATCCATCCGTCTTCTTCCGTTTATGCAGGGTCAGGTTGCAGGTTCAGCAGCCTGAGGAAGGAGGCCTAGATTTCACTTTCTCCAGCCACTTGTTCCAGGAATCTCCAGGCTATGTTTCCCAGCCTACCTGGGAAACATAGTCCCTCCAGCGTCTCCTGGGTCTTCCCCAGGGCCTCTTCCCAGAACATCTCACCAGGGAGGCATCCAAGAGGCATCCTAATCAGATGTCCAAGCCACCTCAAGTGGCTCCTCTCGATGTGAAGGAACAGTGACTCCACTCTGAATCCCTCCTGAAAATCTGAGCTTCTCATCTTTTCTCTAGGGGAGAGTCCAGACATCCTAAGGAGAAAACTAATTTCAGCTGCTTGTATCCGTGACCTTGTTCTTTCAGACATGACCCAAAGCTCATGACCATAGATAAGGGTAGGAAAGTAGATCGTCCGGTAAATCAACCGCTTTGCTTTTTGTCTCAGCTCTGTCTTCACCACAACTGGTCGCTTCACTGCAGATGCTGCATCAATCCGCCTGTCGATCTCTCGCTCCAATTTTCTCTCATGGAGAAAAATGAGAGAAAAGATCCCGAGATACTTGAATACTTGAACTCCTCACTTTGGGCAGGACATTCTCCCCGACCCAGAGAAAGCACTCCATTCTTTTCCAGCTCATTTATTTATGCATTTATTTATATAGCTATGAATATTTAAATGTATTTATTGAGATACTAAAAGAAAGAACCTTGAACACATTGATCAACAGGTTTTGCATGTCATTTCTCTCTCTTGGTTTTCTCATCCAGGCTGTCAGACACACACAGACATGCACACACAAATAATATACATGTGCAATAAAGTACAGGCAGCAATGTTAACCAGCTGGTTAGATAACTAAATTTGGCTAACTTTGAAGAAGGCTAATATTTTGATTTGTGACAATAACTACTCACGATTGACACACACACCCATATTTGTGAGGTAAAAAAAATAACGATAATACTTATATGTAAAGGTTCTTGTTATGTAGAATATTGTTACTCACTTAGGACTCAGTGTATATGGGTCACAAAAAAATGTGTTTCTGACAATCACAATAGGTAAAAAAAAATATTCCCATTAAATTTTATAGGTAAAGATGCAGGTCATTTTTGACTCACACACGGAAGAAAGGGGAGGTAATATAAAACATCCTATTTCTTAAAATGTATAAAAGGTAAATTAAAAATTTGAATTGCATGAAATCAGTAGCATATTTTTGGAGAAATACCTAAAATATAAAGTCATAAAAACTTTTCATTACGAAGATATTGCAGAAAATATTACCTAACCAGGTCAAAATGGATCCACTTACGCATCAGAGGGTTAAAATAAGAAGTCTTCGAACTATATGATGGAGAAAAAAAAACAACAAAAAAAACAGTCAGATTCCACTTGTGCCTGCAGAGGGAAATGTGGTGCAGTGGAGTACTCCTGTCAGCTTCCTTGAAGGAACCAACACACTTATAGCCTGTTGAACAAAGAGGACCCGAGCTCAGAGTATAAGAACCACCCGCGGTGGGTGAGAAGGGAATGCTTCCATTTTGGGAGGGGTGCTGGTGCCTAGCAAATGTTTCGGACGAGAGGCACGGTCACCCTGGACAGGTCACCAATCTGTCGCAGGGCAACACAGAGACAGACAGGACAAACAACCATGCATGCACACAATCACACCTACAGAGAATTTAAAGAAACTAATTTACCTGACAGTCATGTTTTTTGGACTGTGGGAGGATTACCCATATCATCCATCCAGACTGCAGTGCTACCAACTGTGACACTGTGCAACCGCTTTGTGCGTTTTTCTTCTTCTCGGTTTTGAATATGTATCTTTTCTATGAGCCCATTGACAGGACAACCGACACATCTTCATTAAGCCGCAGAGCAGAGAGTAATATATGAACAGAATGTCCTGCACTGCAGCTAACTTCCAACTTTTGGAACGGTCTCTTAGGTTGCATTCAGACAGGTTTTCTACTGTTTTAGTGTCCACTTCAACATAGGCCTAGGTTTTTTAGACGGATCAGAGTTCGGTTTTTAAGTCCATTTTGAATTCAAATTTGCATTCAGACCTCCCCAAAAACTCAGACTTTGTAGACAAATGGATTAGAGTCCTGAATCAGACTCTAATCCAGGTTGGTCTGAATACACCCTTAATCACAATTTGACTATTCTATTTGAACGTGTGTGTGACTTGCAGTGTAAAATTGCCGAGTTTGTCAGCATGAAAAGGTGTTGAAGAAGTTTTCTTTTTTATTATTATTATTTTTAATTAGTTTTGCTAGCTCTGTAACAATAGGAGCTGTAATGCTGGCCTTTTTTATATTTTGTTCAAACATGATGAAATAGGAAATGCCATATAAACTGGCAATATTCCATGCTGGAATATCAAGAGCTTTCTTTCCAAAACAAAGAAACCCCTTCTGTTGCTGTGGGTCTGATTTTAACAGTGTGTGTTACTGTATACCAACTGCAGTATGGGTCAAGAAGCACATCAGCAGATTCTGTCATGTCACCTGTGATGTAGCAACATTCTGTGATGCATTTACTCACCATAGATACGTTTGTCACAATTTTCTGTCAACACATGTCGTCTCAAGTTTATTCTGTTCTTGATGTGTACTCCCCTACAAAGGGGAAATTATTTCTTTATGATGTGACTCTTTTTTCTAAAGAGAAACAGTCAGCAGCTTTAGATAAACTAAACTTCCTGAGGCAACTGGTTAAACATCGTCCAAATGATGATGTTTTACATCAATTTGGTGGGAATCATTAGATGTTTGGCAAATTGATTTTATTACGATTCAAAAGACTAATGTCATTACAAATCAACTGATGACATAATCAATGATTACCCCTCAATGCTCATGTTAGATACACAGGTTCCAAATATAGATGTTGTGCATTAGAAAATTCACAGTTATGGTGACATAAGATTCTGGAAATTGCTTTCTGCATGTCACATGTCAGAGCTGTTTTTATGTGGTTTTGACTCTTGCATCCAAATGCACACATCCATAGTGCATATGGATGTGTGATTCAATGCAGTACCTATAAGGTGAAATGTCATAACCAAATAGTTGGAATGAATTTTGCCTTTTAAATGTGAGGGGCTGTTTTGGACAAAAACTATGTTTTGACACTCCTAAAGACCATACACACATAAAATATTAAAATTGCACATATATACTATTAATTCTTGCAGGTCAAAAGTGACCATGTTTACTTGTGGAAAAGAAAATACCTAACCTATCTTTTTCCGACTTGAAATTTCATGTATTTTGTGTATGCGTGTAAGAGAAAAATTGTATGCGTGTGTGATATTTTAATAGTGTATATGCGCAATTTTAGTTTTTTGTATATGCGTGTGAGTGAGAAAACATTTATGTGTGTTTGACATTTTAATAGTATATATCTGCAATTTTAATATTTTTTTGTCTATGCGTCCTTTAGTAGTGTGTCAGAGACATTACATAGTTTTATTCTAAACTGCCCCTCATATTTAGGAGTTAGCATTGGTCACTTGATGTGCTTTTGGTTACGGTGTTGTTTTATTTCACTTCAGCATTGAAATGTGTAGCATAGTTTATGATATTTTTTGTCATTGCAGTGATTTCCTTTGTATTTCACATATCCTGCACGCAGCTTGAATCCTATCCAAGGAATTTTATCTCAGCATGTCATTTTTACCACAAACAGTCAGGATGCCAGAGTTATGTACTCCTCGCATACCAGCTTTCTGCATTACACAATTTGTGTTTTTTTAAATTAGTTTATTGATTAATATGAGGATTGCCCTTTGATGAACTGGTCCCTTCAGTGAGGCGAAACTTGCCTTTCCTGGTGAGGGAAGGCAAGGATGGATGGATGGATGGATGGATGGATGGATGGATGGATAGATAGATAGATAGATAGATAGATAGATAGATAGATAGATAGATAGATAGATAGATAGATAGACAGACAGACAGACAGACAGACAGACAGACAGACAGACAGACAGACAGACAGACAGACAGACAGACAGACAGACAGACAGACAGACAGACAGACAGATAGATAGATAGATAGATAGATAGATAGATAGATAGATAGATAGATAGATAGATAGATAGATAGATAGATAGATAGATAGATAGATAGAGTAGGACAAATGAGACCTTTGTTAATGAAATCAGAATCGTCCAGCTACATCAATTTTCGCTACAAATTGATGTAGCAAAAAACAGATTGTTTTTCTCCTTCTCCTCAAGGTGACTGGCATTGTGCAATACAAACAGATGAGAAAATATGCATGACAAATGCTTGCTTTCTCCATAACAACAGGACATTATAGTGCTGAGATGTGCTCCTCTATCACCTCCACCCACAGCACATATGGAACAGCCATGTGGGCTTGAGAAGTGCCCAGATTTTTAGATGTGTTTACTTTCATGCCATCTCCTACATTATGTAACCTGTACAGTATGCTACATGGAAGAATAATGCTATTATGAACCATCAATTTAGACATATGGAGCTTCGGATTCTGATAGTATGTACAGATAACCCAAATCACGCTCCCAGGGTTCATTTGATAAATTAAATATAAAGCACACCTGGAAATGTACCCATCTCCAAAAACTTATATATATATATATATATATATATATATATATATATATAAATATATATATATATATATATATATATATATATATATATATATATATATATATATATATATATATATATATATATATATATATATATATATGTGTGTGTGTGTGTGCGTGTGTGTGTGTGTATAAACACAAAAATACAACCATGTTCCAATCAACTTGTTAATCTTACAATGCAGTCTGGATGGATGATATGGATAATCAAGTTGGGAAAACAAGACAAAGGACATAGATTTTCATCTGCTGCTTGCTGTGATTCCTCCTAACCCCTAACACTCCCTCACAAAGTTCTCACTTAATTTGAAAAGTTTGTTTAATGCAGATATGAAATTCTCTCTACATCTCCCACCCAAACCCAAAGGCGTTGGGAAAGAAGGAACTGTGTCACTGCTGCAGCAAAAAAAAGAAGTAAGTAGATTTACTCACAGTTTCAGTCCTGAAAAAAGAGGGAAGGGTAAAATCAGAAAAAAAAGACAGAGTATCATCATACTCTGTCTTTTTTTTCTGATTTTACCCTTCCCTCTTTTTCTCCTTACCAACTGTATAACTGACATATTTTTGCCCTCTGTGAATAAATGGTTTAAAAAAGTATATTCATGTTTCCTTTTCTGGCAGACATCCAAACTCTAAACATCCATGAAGAAAGTTTTGCCAACAGCAGGATCGGAAGGACATTAGGGACACAGGACTAGAGTTAATGACAGAGACAGCAGTTAAAAAAGGATTGACCAGCTTCCTTATCTGAATTTAAAAACAACAAAGGTGAAAGTGTTTATTTATCTCAAACATTTCTTTAGTCTTTATTGCAATGGCTGTCAGTTGAGAAGCCAAAAATTTATTCATCTGTTTCTAAGGGAAAAATGTAATAAAATCACCTTTAACATTTGGAATGGTGCATTTATCTTGTTTGTTTGTTTGTTTGTTTGTTTTTTGAAATGAGAAATTGTGTTCTTCTAGAAAGGTTTTAATTTTTCTTATGTGCGCTTTGTTAGATATTTTTTGGTATTATCTTTTTTATTATTTAGTTTATATTCAGTCTTATGTTAATCAGTATTATTGTGATTTTTAGTTTAAAGTGTTCTCTTCCTTATGTGTGTATAAACTGACCAGGTTACGACTGTCTGTTTATCTTCATGTGAGTTAGTCAAACTTTAGGTTTTTTTGTTTTTTGTAGGTTCGAGAAAAATACCTTACAGGTCGATATTAGCTGTAAAATTTGATAGCAGACTTCAGCCAGTCCGACAAAACAATTCACCAATATAAAAGGAGTTGATTTCATATGATGAATCAGTAACAACAATGTCTGCAGAAGAACACGTCATAAGACACTGTTAAGTATTAATGGAAAACTGATGTGCTTCTCACTTGTTGCTTGTGAACAAGTTGAGTTTAGTTTTGTGAAGATCTAGAAATTTGCACTGTATGTGTTGTCATTATCTCAAAGAGATAAAAGTGCATTTTGCATTTGATAGCATTGTAAATTTCTCAATGATAATGCAGTATTTTAATTCCACGATAAAGAAAGCCATATAGGTTCAGTAAGTAGGTATGGGGAAAAATATCTGTATTGACATAGGTTATCGGCCAAATGAGTTTTAGTATATCAGCATAACGAATATTGACCCAAAGTCAGATATTGTGCATTCCTAAAACACTCCCTTCAGTCTCATAGAAATTGTTTTATAGGAGAGAATTTTGGATGTTACGCCAGAATGGTCTGATACGCATGGTTTTTAGAAGTGTTATTTATTGAGCAATCAAATGTTAGTTCTTATTCAACTTATTAGAAGAAAATGTATGTCTTGTTTATATGAAATAGTATATCTACTCTATGAGAAATATATTCATGCGTCGGTTGGGAGTATAATTTCTTTCTTCCACGTCTTAATCTTACAGTAATAATTACAAGGAGAACATTTCCTGTCACTTATTAGTGGAACATGAAATCTGAATTAGAACATAATAAGGTTTCAGTGGAATACTAGTGTTTTGATGTCATGCAAGGTTGATATTCTCATTAATTCTGATGGGGCAGCCAGCTGTACACAAAATGATATCATTAAATAAGTTGATCAGGTTGTGATGAGAAGTAAATCAATACAATTTAATAATAAACATGTTTCATTATTAACTTAATATTTGAAAATGCTGCTGAATATGAATAAAAGACTGTATGCTTTTTAGAATTAATCTTGTGTAGATTTCAGCTATAGCTCCGGAACTGAAGGGTAATTCCAGTGGACTCATAATCTTCAAGGTGCAATGGTAGGATGGGCACAATTTACTTTTCAATCCTTTTTTTTTTCACCTATGAGCGATGTGTAGTATTGAGATTCCCCTTGAACACTCTCCTGTCCCATGCCTTTTTTTCCAAATTAATTTTTGATAAAAGTTGTATCCTGTGCCAAAGCACATAAAGTGCAGATGGAAGGTGACAGTAAAAATGGGACTCTGAAGTGCAGCATCAGCTGGATAGAGATATATCAGCCTCACTATGTCAGAACATATGCGATGACTCAACCCTAAAAGCTGATAAGAGATCTACAATAACCAAAACTAGTTGAAAGTGAAAAGGTTTTCTAAACTGCAGATGGCACAAATGTACTCACATCAAGTTAAAGCAACATGACTTTCAGTTAGAGTGGCAGTTTTGTAAGAATTCTCAGCTCTCTTTTCTCTGAAGGGGGAAAATTAACCTCAGATCCAAACTTTTTATGAGCAAGGGAGAGAAACTGAAAATGATGACAGATACCAGGTTCTCTTGGTCCTTTAGGAAGAAAGTTAAAAGAAAAGTGAGGTGTGTTTGGACTCACTGCTGATTCACTGGTGGGAAGAGATGTGAGTGGGAGGGTGTTTGAACGGAAATAAAGGAGGTATGGAGATGAAAAAGAGCGTTGTCAGATTGTAGCACTCCCCAAAGGGAAAACGTAAAGGTCCTTAGCACATGCCTGAGCACTACTGGTGACATTTGTCCATACAGCTATGACAAAAGAGCAGGCCAGGCGACCCTGCCTGAACACCAATCATCTGCCTGCCCCATCTCTGCCACAGTGCTAAAATGAGACTGTCATTTTGTACTGCTGTTCTTTCACTACATGTCACTGCATGGCAAAAAAAGATTGATGCCCTTCCTTTTTTCGTTCTTATTCAGAACCCGACTCTTTGTGGTAGGATTAGCTGATTTGGAAACCTGATGAAGCTCAGACAGCTCAACTGGGCACTAAGATACGTCTTCATTATGCTTGAAGTGCTCCTAAAACATTATCATTAGCCTTGAGAGAGCTGGATGGCAGGCCGCGGTCTGGAATGGTTCGCCCATGTAAAGGCCTGTCATTTTAAAAGAGGAATCTGGCTGCCTATGTCAGGTTTCTAACTGCTTTCATACAGTCAGATGTTCTTGTGAATAAGTCAGTTTTTGCCATGAAAGTTTTGAAATTTTTATGAGGTTGAATTTGTCACTAATTTCACTTTATGTTATTTTAAAACCAGACTTTAATTATCCTACACTCAAAGAAAATTAGTAAAAACTCTTCTGGCATAAAAGCAGCCATGACCCTCTGTGCTCTTAAACATAGGTGTTTTCTGTGCTGCTTACACAGGTAAGGGCAAATGTAGAATTTTGCTGCTGATGAGTCTGACATTTATCTCCTGAAAGATGCAAAACAAAAATATAGGCAAAATACAGGGAAGTATTGAACATCAGCACATCATGAAGGTTAATTGTGGTGGTGATTGTGGATGCTCTTACATATTTACCTGGCTCTTTATTTAATCTAAAAATGCATTTTATTAGTTGAGACACAAATTTGTCAAAACCAAGTTATCAAGTTTCAGTTTTGATTCATTTTTAGGTTGACAAGGTGTTCATCAATCAAAAGGTATTAGGTGTCAGACTGATTGTTTAAGGATCCATCAATGAATAGGAACATTTCTGCAGTGTTGTAGCTCTTGGTATTTCTGTGGTATTTCATGCTTGCTCCAAAAGGTAAGTTGAAAAACATTTTAATTCCAAACACATTTTTCATGTATAGGCACAACCAGCCTTGATAATTGGGAAGCTTTCAATATCCAGAAGCAACTTGGGAGAACTGTGACAAAATGTTAATATGCTTTTGAAGGTAGCAGAAAAAAAAATTGCCTGACTGAATTTAAACTTCCTAACTGCACCTCTCTTCGCCTCCAGGCTGCCAGTATTTGAAAAAACATAAAACAATGATGTTTTTCTTTCTCTCCTTTTTTTTCCACCCAATTCTATGGAAAGTGAAGAGTGCCATATTACAAGCAATAAATATGAAATAAGGATATTTATGTGTCATTAATTTATTTTAACTGGAAATAAATACAAATATGATCAATCAAATATAGAATTAATTATACGTGAATTAAATGTGTGGAGATCATTTCAAAACGTCTAAATATTTTACAAATTTATTTCATGTTCGTATGTTGAACCACATCGTTACATAATTCAAACTGTCAACTGCACCCATAAAACAGAGTGGGGGGCTCGGGGCAGACCCTGACATCTGATTGTTATTTAGGTTCAAGACTGAGCGCTAGCTGGTGTAAGCTAGTGGGCGGAGGTAACATTGACCTTGAAGTCTGTGGTAGCGTTCTCCATGAAGGACTACTGTGAGCTCTCTGGTGAACTTATTAGATATAATTCAGACCAAACTAGAGATGGTCTGAATCTCTAGTAGAGATGTAGAGGCTGGAGTTTCCTACCCAGAGTTTGTAGTAAACAATTTGCAGAAATTGTCAAAGTCAGTTTTCCCTGTCAAATCAAAATATGAGATTAATGAAGTATTTTTTAAGGTATATTGGCAGAGTTAAATATCAATAACTTTAACTTTTAAAGTTGATTGTACCTCTCTGCTCTGACGTACCATAATTATATACAATCAGTAACACAACAGTGTTTTGTTTCAACCACTTCAGAGTCATAGTCCTTCATCACTTCTTCAGCCGTTCTTAACTCTGCAGTCACTGGGTTAGAAGCTCATTCAATTGAACTTTATTTCAAACCTCCAAATTTATTATGGCAATCCCTTACTTCTATCTGAAGCAGAGCCTCCTCTCTTTGACGAAGAACCTCCACATCCTCCTCACTGATCTCAGACAGGAAAGCTTGGACTCCTTCCTCAGCACCTGCTGCTTCTCCAAACAGTGGGTTCTGTTGATTCAGGTCACTGGATGGGGTCTGGGGACTCTGAGGACATATGTGGATAACACAAAAATTAGAGTCATCTACAACGTTGTCATATACTTGAACTAATAGTTGTAGAAAACATGCAAAGGTGACATGAAGACCCTGAGGTTTATCTTCAGTTAGTAAGTAAATATTGCAACAGTGTCTTCACTGTCAGGGTTCTTACTAAAATCAGCAAGATAGAGGACATTACCCCACTTCTTAGGTTCTTCCACTGGCTCCCTGGAGCTCAGAGAATTAAAATACTTAAAAACACTAAATGACTTAACACCAAAATACATTAAAGATCTGCTGTTGTTAGATCAACCTTCCAGACCACTCATGCTTTCTGCTTATGGACTGCTTTGCATCACAACCAGAACCAAGCATGGAGAAGCAGTATGCAGCTTCTGTGCACCACAAATCTGAAGCAAACTTCCAGAAAACTGGAAAGCAGCTGAAACTACTTTAAATCAAGGCTAAATACCCACCTGTTTAGAATTGACTTTCATGAACTGTAACTGGAATATTATTAATTTTAGTCATTATTCCAATATTTTATGGTGATAATTATGATCCTTTTGATTATAACATTTGAGAATATGTGATATATGTTGCTTTTTTTGTTTTGTGTTTTCATCTTATAAACACCTTAAATGAAAACGTCAGTGGGGTCCTGCGATCATTTGCATAAAAATGTAGCTCCCTGTCAGAAACAACCAATCAGACCCAGGAGGAATGTCTTAGCGGTGTTCATTACACTCGTGCTCTCCATAACAAACAGCACTGATCAAGCTCAAGATTGACAGTGGGCTGCAGGTGTGCTAATGAAACAACTTAACATCACAGAAAAACATGTTCTTTTAAGTGTGAAACATTGAAATGAGAAATGGTCAGTGCTGCTGAAACCTTTAGACATGATTGTAGTTGCTACCACATATTTTCTGAAATGGTTTTTAAACAGGTGAGGATTAACAAAACTAAATGAAGATGCTGCAGTAATGTCTTGGGAATTCAATGCTATGCGTTTTTTTTATAACAACTGAAAAAAATCAGCAAGAAATAATGACAAAATGTTTGCTTCGTGCATTTTGCTGTAATGACTAAGAGAACGTAGAGCCACATTTATTCCACATGCTCCCACTGAAACATGCAAAGGAAAGAATTGCTAATATATTTCACTTTTGTGAGGTTGATTGCACAGTTTCTAGGTAGACGTTCCAGTATGTGTCAGAGCACAGGGACCAACCTGGGCTGACTCACAGCGCTGTGTCTATTGGCCTGTGTGACTCACCAGTCAGCTAATTCTGTAACAGTGTGCTCACTCCTCCACAAAGATACACGCCACTGTGGAATGAATTAGTTTAGCAAACAGACGAGGGGAAAAAAACTGTCAAGACAATCATGCTGACACTTTATTCCATAAGTTCACAAGCTGCTGACATGCTCAAACAACTTCAAGTTTCCTCTTATTGATTATTTGTCCATTATGATGGTTATTTTAAAGAAGTGTGTGGGAAACAGCCAATACCTTTGGTTGAGAAAATGGTTCCGGATGCATATGTATGAGATTCAAAATGTCGCCTTTTATGATCTGATATTTTCCCATTGCAAATGTTTTTACTTGCTCCACAATGCATAAGATGTTTTTGGACCAACTAGTTGTTCCATAACACACCCACTGATTAGTAAACTTAGCAAGAAACAAAGAAAGTGGTCAGAGAAATATAATTTACCAATTAGCTTTCCACCCCCAGAGGTTTCTCTGTTGCATTTTTGCAGACTTTGCTGATGTGCCTTTCAGAGAGGAATAAAATTATCATTTATGTGACTTTCGTATCATTTTAGGGGTTCTATGTGGAAACAAATGTTCTTCATTAAACTGGTTCTGCTAGATCAAGCTGCAGTTTTCTTTTCCGGTTAAGAGTACAGTTAGTACTTAAGTACATGTCATTTAGTAACTGTTGTTCGAAGACAGAGCTGCTGACCAAACTCTCACCCCCCCTCCTTTGTTCTAGATTACTGTTTCACTAAGACAATAAAAAAAATAAAAAAAAAATGTACAGAATATAATGGACTTTGCAGGATCTTGGTGAGACCTTCCGGAGCAAAGCACTTAGATAGACATAAAACAACAAAAATGTTCTTAGATTACTGAAAGCATGAACAAAACCTCTGCATGGAGATAGGGTGGTCCTTTTACCATGTATATAATGGGTGGTAAAATAAGGTCATAGTGGCAATGTGTTCATTCAGTGAGGAATGTGAAACTGAATGGGCACTGCTGACCAACTCTTCAAGCCCACATCAGGCTGTTGCAGTTCTCCAAATAAGTCCCAGTAATTATTTTTGGTCCAGCAGCTGCTCCAGTAGGCTATCTGTTTTTAATTCAACCACTGCTATAGATTTAACCACAACCATTTTAAAACTCAACTTCAACAAGAAATTTGTGTTTTCTCTACCAGTGACATGCAGTCAGGGGAAGACGTCAAACAAAACCAATTTGTCCTCTTGACTGTTCTATAAATTTGTAGAACCATCGGGTTTTAAAAACTGTATTGTTTCAATATTTTAGAGTCAAAATGCTGAATTTACTCGACACAGGTTAAACATGAGAAAACAGTGAGGTGCAGCAGTGAGGACCTGTGCCTTACCTCTGAAGGTTTGCTGTCACACACTCTGACTGAAGCAGGCAGCTGGCACATTCATTACTGTCCCATTTTGTATCAGGAAAACATGTGATCATACATGTGCTACACATATTGATGTTCCACAGTCTGTCTAGCCTACTTAATGAATCTGTGTCCTTCTGATTGGCCATAAATGTGCAGTACAAATGCAATGGGTGAGGTGAAAGTAAATGCTGCACTGATAGGGGGTAGCACTGGTCCCCCTAGAATGGATGGATGGATGGATGGATGGATGGATGGATGGATGGATGGATGGATGGATGGATGGATGGATGGATGGATGGATGGATGGATGGATGGATGGATGGATGGATGGATGGATGGATGGATGGATGGATGGATGGATGGAGGATGGATGGATGGATGGATGGATGGATGGATCCAGGTGATTTTCTTTGGGCAAATAAATCAGATTCCAACACGCCTGCTCAGACAGATAAATAAAAGTGATGATAAGAGAGTTTCAGCAAAAAACAGTAAAGCTGACAAAAACTAGAGCAGCCCACCAAGGTATTTTCACAACTGTGCTCAACATCAAATACTACAGTTATTAACTCTGAGCTCTGTTCTGATACCACCTTCACGCAATGATAATAAAATAATTCCTAACAGCCATAAAAG
The DNA here is from genome assembly GCA_911649635.1 of Poeciliopsis gracilis. Classification (NCBI taxonomy): domain Eukaryota; kingdom Metazoa; phylum Chordata; class Actinopteri; order Cyprinodontiformes; family Poeciliidae; genus Poeciliopsis; species Poeciliopsis gracilis. The sequence goes on from CAJVRI010000501.1 coordinate 213,175, forward strand.
AGTGTAAGTTCCAACAAGCTGTGTGGCACTAGTAAATCGGAGTGGAACACACTACACAGGGTTTCAAAGAAGCTCTTGTGTAGATACAAAGGGCATCTCATCTCATCTCATCTCATCTCAGCTCAGCTCATCTCAGCTCAGCTCAGCTCAGCTCAGCTCAGCTCAGCTCAGCTCAGGAATGAAAGCCACACCCACATGAATGAGAGTGGCATCCACTGTAGCAACTCACCTTATTCTTGTCTTTCTGTGCTGGTGGGAGCAAGGCCCTTGATTGCTCTGCGATTTTCTGCAAGACAACCAAATGAACAGACAGGGTCAAGAGAACCGATTTCTCCTCTATATTAAAATATTTTTTTTATTTTATTTTTGCCACCATGTGAACAGGCATGTTTGGTTTTCTGCCAGAAATGCCAGTTGATTTATCTCCTAACAGCCAATGGAACATGGCTTTGAATTCCAGCTACCTTCTGAAGATCCCCATAGCGCTGCACAGAATCTGAGAGTTCAGTCTTCAGTCTGGTCAGACGTAAACGATCTTGCTGTGCAACAAAACAAGATTAGCTTTAATTAGCACAAGTATTGTGTAATCTGCTGTTTATTCTTCAATTGACAACCCATGAGGGAGGCGTGGCAGGATAAAATACCCGTGAAGACCCGCTGATTATATCAGAGAGCTGTTTGATGAGATGACTTGTGTTGGTGATGACTTTGTTGGTCTGCTGCTGAGTGGAATGTCTGGGGCAGAGAGACAGAGACAAAGTACTGGCTCATAGGAAGGCATGAGATGACATGTTCTCAGCATAGATATTGAAGCAATACATATAATCCACTGGTCTCTTTACTAACAACAAACACAAATCAAGTACCAAAAATAGCATTTTTCAATAAGATTTGGTAGCTGGATCACAAACCCTATTATTTATAAATAATGCATTATGAAAACTTATTAACTGTGTGGATTTTCAAACAGTGTGTATCTTATTTAAAGTAAAAAAAAGATTAACAACATTTCAGACTTCTGTATAAGGAAATGCTCTACACACACAAAAAAAGACACTAGCTTGATTATATTGTGTTATCATTATGTTGTCATAGCATTATTAGCATCAACAGTATCATTGCTGTTGTTGTTCATACTGTAGCGCTAATATTAGTAATACTATTATCTATGAGAATATTGTCAGAACATGATTGAATGTAAGGTATAGATCAAGAATCTGACAGTAGTAATGTATTGCTACAATACTTATATAAAAGAAGAAATCAGAACATCTCCTGTCTTGCTTTCCATTATCTCTGACTGTATTGTCTGTTTTGTTGGTGGTTTACGAAGAGATTTTGGCTTAAGCATTTCTAGTTTATGACTAGCTATAGTTTTGCTGATACAGGACTACCCATGGCATTAACAATGGATGTGGCACCCATGTAGAAAAGGCTACATCTCAGAGAGAGAGGTTTATCTGATCTCTCTGTCTGACGTCAACGATGACCCATAAAATATTCACCGGTTTCAGATGAACACACACAAACATTGACCTTCTGATGGCAGCAGATGTTTTAGAAACTTGTTCCGGACTAGAAGACACACAACATTTCATTGTCAACACATAAAGATCAAGTGAGTTTTTGTGGGTTTGTTTTTTGTCTTATTTTCACAGCATATCATGCATAAGCTGTGCATGATTGCACAGCATATTACTAAAAGGTCCAACTTGTTTTAAGTTAGGTCCCTTTTCCTTGGTTTCATGTCAGGAACAGCTCTATGTTAAATATTGTTTCATTTGAATCATATGAATACAGGCTCAGGCTCCACACCTTTTTCCCCTCAGTGTTTGAAAACATATTTACAGTTGTTAGACTTCCATTCAATAGTGCTGCAGTACCATGCTGTGCCAGTAGGAGAAAGTATTGGTGGAGAAAACAGTGTTTTCTCTGACACTGGGTTCGCGCTCCTCATAGTCAATAACTTTCTCAACTCACTTTTCATGTTTCAAAGAGAAAAAGTATCAATGATATGTAAATAAAATGTTTACAAAGATAGTTTTTAAGTGATTGTGAGTGTTTGCTACATGGGTCTGGTGCTCTTCTCTGACTATTCAGTTCACATAGACATCCCACAAACAGCCTTCAGAAAATTTTCTATTGGAAAACCTTTCCTTTATTGGAAAGCAAGTTTATCCAAATGCTAAACTTGTGGACAAATTCAGCATGTGGTCCACAGCAGGAATACCTGTGAAACAACAACCTTGTTCGACTGGGTCTTAGCCACTCAGATTCAGCAAAATTGCTGATAAAAACACAATATGTTACCAGGAGAAAAGATAAAAACATATAGTGTATAGAATGTTTATTGATTATGTTTTTTGGCTTGTTAAACAATCCTTTGTTTTTAGGTTGATATTTTAATATTACACTGTAGCACAAATTGGAGCTGAACTAGAACTCAGTTTGAAATATTATTAAATAATTAGCATGCATTTCTCTGAAAAAGGTGAATTCACAGATTGTGCTTTCTTCCAATAAAATAGTGACCTAACTTTTATATTTCTCAAATTGACCTAGAAATTAGATCCTTTCATTGATGAACTGTTCATCATGAAAAGCCACTGATTGTTTTGTTTGGATAAATAAGTTGATAACAGCTGACTATGCTGTATTTTGTGCAGGCAAACATCTAAACGCCAGTTTTAGTGACTGGAACCCACTGTGTGTGAGAGTGATTCAAAGAAACAGACTGGTGAGACTCTTTGAACATGTTTCCCACTATAACTACAACTACTATCTGTGAAATATGTGCTGTTGTGAATTGTAAGAGGCAAACAGCTTGTCCTGACTTAACCATTCTAATTATTCATTTATATCCTTAAAAGCTTAATTTAATTATAGTTATCACTTTGAGACAGCTGTCTTAAACATTGCTGTATTTACTTTGTGTAGTATAGTGATGATTAACCTAACTCAACATTGTAACATCCATTTTCTCCCTTATTTCATGTTTGCTTTTTGTCTGTGACAAGTGCCACTCAGGGAAGAGGTAGAATGTACAACCATTTTCATAACTCTGCAGAATGTGTCCTAGAAAGTCAGGTTAAGACTGTTATTAAATATCCATGCTGTCAGGTCGTCCTAGGGTTACAATACACACACTCCTCCTTGCAATTTTTCTGACTTGACACTCTGGTGTGCAGAGATGTCTCAGTCATGGATACTCAGAAATTGATCCCCCTAAAACTGATGGCAGAGGAAGGACCGGTAGACCACAGAAGACGCTTGTCAACATAACTTTGGGTCTGTTGGTTTAAAAAAATGTAAAAATATATTTACTAAGTTAGTTTCTCAAATTAAAACTTCCTCTTGAAAATAACCTGTAAGCCAATATTAAAGACATGTTTTATTTCAGTATTGTTGTATCCTTATGTAATATCCCAGTCCTACATGTCTTGTTTCCATTAGTTGTAAGCATATTCTCATAAATTATCATAATGATTTATGATGATTTATGATTTTAACTTGAAAGCTTCAGTCAGTTTAAACAACTTTTTATTCAACCCAGTATTTTTGACAGAAAATGACAAAGAAATCTTTCAGTAAGTATCAGAACAATGTAAAGCTGTATCAAGTTGTCAATTACATCTTTTTAGACCTTTGTCAAAAAGTAATCAATAGAATTTTTTATGGTGTAACCGAAGTCAAACTGTTAATTGCTGAACCTGGGATGAAGAACATTTGGGGAATATAATCCCAAACACTGAATCAAATCTACAACAGAATGACTGAAAATGAAAATGAAGTATATAAAGTACCACCAAAGGTGATGGTACTTTAGATGCTTTCACATATTTCCAATATTAATGATATAATGCACTTAATTCCATATTCTTTTGTGATCAGTTAAAATAAGACAATTAATTTCAATATACTAATCACAATAAAAGTAACAGAGTTCACATGACATTCATACTCTTCTGCTTTCACAAATAGACAAAAGTTCTCTGTCAGTCTTGAGAGGGCCTGCCTTACAAGAAAACAATGTTTCTCAAGGTTATTGGACAGGTGTGTTAGCAAGAGAGTTAGAAAACCTTTGAGAATGTCATTCACCAAAGCTTGGAAAAGGCTGGGTGTATTGGTACACAATGTCCAGAACAGTCTTCGGTCATTAACCCTGCAGTATTTATCCATCCATCCATTATCTGCATCCACTTATCCATGTAGAGTTGCAGGTGGTTGGTGCCTATCTCCATTGGTTGTTGGGTGTAATCTATATTTTCTATGATAAAACAATAATCCACAATTGGTAAAAACAGAAAAAGAAACTTTTTATTTGAATTAAATCAGCCCTTTCTTAATGGATAACTAAGCGTTTGCTGGTGTCAGTGGGAGAAACAGAACAGATATCTTTAAAATGTCAACTATCATCTAAAAATACGTTGTGACCTGTGCATTGGTGCTGATGATCTGCAATGACTCATCAATGCATCAGCAGGAGTCCCACTCACAACAATCAGATCCTGTCCATCTCTCTGGACCTGAACAGCATCAGTGCCCAGCAGGAAATCAGCTGGTCAGACTCTTGCCACTGCCTGCTTCCAGTTGGAAACAGCATATTGAAAGTGGAGATGCTTATTCTGCAATAAGCATCTCTGGTCATATGTTTCTCCTGTGTGTCTGCCATTTGCTTTTCCTTTGGGGTTGGGCTAGTTGTAATGAGGGAAGATGGGAGCAGCTGGCTGCAGGGGAAGGTGTAAGGCTCGGGGGAGGCTTCGAGTGGGATCTGCATTCTACAGAGCATGATGAAAGAGTGCTGGCTGTTCTTAGACTGTGGTCATAATTTCAGGACTCTAACTGATAGTGTCCAATTTTCTGAGCTCTGGTGTGCTGGAGTTGCTTCTCTCAGCCAGCTGACCTCACATCGATTCACCTGACAAATCAAAATGTTTCTTAAAAGCAAGCAGTGACTAAAGTCACAAAAAGCAAGAGCGCTATGATGACACCTTGCCAACGTAAAAGTGGAGTCAATTCATCACAGCAGGCCAATCAATAACTTAGCTGAAAACATCAAGCAGCTTTCAGAATTCTTCTTCTTGGTTTATTTGATGGCAGCGGAACAATGTGAAGCAGAATCTGGGTGAACAATATAATCAGGTTAGTTTGTAGCAAAAAGTGAATTTTATTGCAGATTTATTTCCACTTTTTACCAAATAAGAATCAGAGGGACACATCTTTGAAGTTCTGTAAAGTTTGTTCTGTGAATCTACAATATCTCCACATTGTTATTGTCTCTTAACTGAAAAAAAAATAAACATTCATTAATAGACTTGTAAATTAGGCATTTTTAACTTGTGATTCCTGGTTCACCAGGAATGTACCCAATTGTCTATGTCACAAAGACTAATAAAAAAAACCCACGTCACTGCTATCATACACAAAGCTGCAGGTTTGGATTCCATGTGACATAAATATGCATCTCAGATGAAATATACACCTACAGTTTTTCATGCAAGGCTGAAAAGCAACAGGGCTCCACACTAATGTGGGTTTGAGAGGGAAAGTGATGCTGGCTGGTTGTGTAAGAGTGGAGGAGGATGAGGTGGAGAACCACATCAACACAATGTGTGAATAAATATCTCTGGCATATTCTACCTTTTCCCTCCTGTGAGAAATGTTTTGTTTTTGTTTTTGTTTTTTTATCATTTATTGTCTATGTAAATTTGAGAAGATAGTAGGTTGTTATTGCAGATTAACATTTAATTCATAGTACTGTGTAGTAGAGTTTTTTATTTTTAAATGTTCAGGATTATAACAAAAAATGGAACTTGTTACGATTTTCTTATGGTATTTTTTTTTTTTTTCCTGCCTGTCGTCAATGAAAACCAGTTTATGAGTGTTCCGATCATCAGGCTCTTTCACTTTCAACATGGGACTTTTGACTCTTTCTCTGATGAATACTTTTCATTTGGTTCAGGTGGCTGGGGGAGAAGATTCCAAGATTGTAGCTCTCCTGGAGTGAAGTAAAATTTTTGCCCTGCGTATTGCTTTTGTTACTAACTGTTGAATAAAGACAACCACAAAAACTACTGAAAATTTTAAAAGTCACTCAACAATTATGCACTAAGTTATGTTGGTCTCTCACATGACAAAAACTAACAATAAAACAAACTGTGATCAAATATAAAACAGTGCATATAGGATTGTGAACATTACATGTACTGTAAACAGTGGGCTAAAAGAGACTGTGAACAAGCGGTGGCTTTACTTATAAATAAATTTGGATTACAACTGAATGAACAACAGCATCATTCTGTGTAAATCTTTTGGAACAACTAGATTTCTTGTTTTTTTCTTTTTTTATCGAACAGCATCAATGCAGTAGAAAAATACAGACAGGTAAAAGTAAAAGCAGTCAAGCATTGAAAGCTTCCAAGGCTGTCATAAAAGTGTTGGAAGGGATTGATGACATGCCAGCTAAAACAGCAGGAGGTGATGCATTTTAAACGGGTGCAATCATCTTAGATTGGACACTTGTCAACAATGTAGAATCTGGCCATTTGCTGGCTGAAAACAACAATCAATAGAATTTTAAAAACAAAGAGAAAATAAGAATGCTTGGCTGTAACAGCAACGGTGTGTATGCATGCGTGCGTGCACATGCGTGTGTGTGTGTGTGTGTGGGGGGGAGGGGGTGCGTGTTACTCACAGGCTCTGTCGCATCTCTGTTGTGTCTCTGGAAGTACCCAGTGACTGAAGACTTTTCTCCAAGATGACAACTGAAGAAAAAAAGTGCATGAAAGAAACTTTTAAGGACATCAAAGGATCTCACATACACTTCCAGACACTTTAAGAATCAGTTGGGCAAGCTTAATATTTTTAATAAATAAATTGGAATTGTTTCAAAATGACCACACTGTTTTAGTAATGTTAATAATCACAGAATCATCCTGTCAATAAATACCCACAGAGTGAAATTTAAATCCATTGTTTTTTTTAATAGAACAATGAGTCTATGGTAGTCAGCCAATCCATACCACCATAAGAATGGGGACTGGGGTAAATGTCATTATGTCATAATGAAGTAAATTTACAGAAAAATACTGATACAGGAGCACTGAGGGTAAGAAGGGTAAAATGCAGTGGCTTCCCAGCCAAAACAGGAGGCTTGGTAGGTATGACTTGACATGCTATTGGCTGGCGTTTACAGGGCAGTCAATCCAGGAGTACCATTTTTTTCCCTTCCTGCTGATTGACTTAAACTAGGCAGTTCTTACTGTTTTTAGAGGGAGTTTGAAATATTGGCAAATTTGTTTCTATTCACTTACAGCTCTGGTCACTGTGTTTCTTAAATTAAACGTTAATGCTTTACTTCAGATTATTGTTTTTGTTTTTTGTTTGTTTGTTTGTTTTGTTTGTGAACTTCACAATTTCTCAAAGTTTGTCAATTGTCAATAAATACTTACAGCTAAATAAGTTCCTAGTCGTGGAGGGGTATGAGTCAAGGTCAATAAAAACTCCCAAAGAGGAAACATTTACAAAGTACATAAAACCTAAAGTTTAAAGAGGCGTGTGTTTTTGTGTCATCCACACACATGCAAACCACACCGAGTTTAGGTGGTGAGTCATGACTCTACCATTGCCGTTGATCTGGAAGATATTGGAGGAGGCTTCTTGAAACACATCTTGTAGTTCTGAAGGGCTGACCTGTGTGGCTTTGAAGAAAAAACTGTTTGAGAAAGGCAACATCATAAACATGTACAGCACAGCAAAAATCATTGCATATTATCAAGGTTTACAGCTGTCTGGCTGTTTGTTCAGAGACATCAGAATGACAGACCTTATGGTATCTCTCTTGACTAGTGATGATGGGGGTGGATTGAAAAAAAAATAGCATTTGCATTGTTTAATAATAAGACATGTTCTTCCTCCAAACAGAATTGTCACAATATCAACATAATTGATACAAATTCAAACAGAGCCTAAATAATAATAAGCACCACAGGATTCTTCATAGCAGCAGACATGTGACTGTAGACTGTTATCAAAAGTCCTGTTTTTATGTACATGAAAGTAAGAAAGTTCTGTAGCCATGTTATGAAGCTCCTCTTATCTGCATTTGAGCCAGAAAATGAAACCAGCCTTATATAAGCAGGTACAAGCTTCAGCTGTTCATGACTAATCCAACCGTTCTGCTGCTGCCCTAATTACTGATACTAATGCATATTTAGAATGCAAACTGAACCTGACAGTTTGCATTCTAAATATGCAATTCAGCAGTAGTAGTATTTTAAAATGATGTTTCTTATTCATTTTAGAAAGTATCTTTTTTTTCAGGAACAGAGCTTCTATCTAGGGAAGGAACAGACTCAGTTTTTAGTGTTGCCTGGGAGCAAGAGGTTTCCAGGATCAAATCATGGCCAAGGCCTTTCCACATAGGCGTGTGTGTGTGGGTGGGTTCCCTCTGTACTTTGTGCAAATTATTCTATATGAAATCTTGCTTAACAAAGTTGATAGAAATTATCAAAATATGGCTTCTGCTATGTTGCCATCTCTGGACCGTATTTTACCAACTTAGGAATGTTTGTCTGCAATGAATCTATATTTTGAAATAATAGTGATACGAATCAAGATGTGACTTAGAGAGGCATCTCAGTATCAAGTGAAAATTGGTGAAAATTAATGATGGGGATGGAAGTCAGCAACACTGAGAGTATTAAAATGAACTCTGAGTTATCAAAAATATTAGCTTTATTTAAACCTTGAACTTCAGCTATGTTAGATTCAATCCTAACCAAAATTATCTAAGTAAGTGTTATTTTTTATCACTTCCCCAATTTCTGATATGATTAACCCAGCCACAGTGAACACATCATACCACAAGCCACACAAACCTTTATGTCAGAAATCTTCTCTTGATCAAGAAGCTTAGATAAATTTACATCCCTATAGCTAATCTTGCTTTCTTTTATGAAATTCTTGATAAAATAGTTGCTGATCAACTGTGTGAGCATCTAAATGGTAATGAAAGCTTTGAAGGGCTTCAGTCACATTTCAGAGCTGATGAACTCTAGTGAAAGTTGCTTGGGCCAGTTTTCTGTACTTATATTCTATATAGTATATATTCTATTCATTTACATCTTCTATATGCTTCCTATTGGTGAAATTATAGACATCATAAGATGATTACCTATTGCTATAGTGATGATACTCAAGAATATTCTTCCATAAATCCTGTTGAATCAAATCAGTTAGGTAAGTTACATCTTGAAGTCATAAAAACCTAAATGACTTTAAATTTTCTGTTTTTAAATTAAGACAATACAAAAGTTGTTATGTTTGAACCAAAATCAAACCACTTACCAGGTCTCTTAATTTGAATGGCATTATATTGACCTCAAGCATTAAAGTACAAAAATATTTTTGTTATATTTTACCTACTTTTAAATCTGGAATTAATTCTAACCGTTTCTGTGGAAAACATTGTCCATTTTGGTAAAGCTTAAATTTTGAGATATACACTTGGTTATCCTGAGCTGATATTATAGCTACACTGATATAGACTTTAGCTGCTGGAGAACAAAATGGCCGCCTTTTCTCACTTTTCCGCATTCACTTTCCCCTCTTAAACTGTGTGTTATTTGCTATTATTTCAGTTTTTGGTGTCATCATTTTGCAGTGTTGGTTCTACTGCTGGCCTAGCATTCTGTTGAGCTGTGACATTTTCTGGATGGGACCATCGGCTGAACTATGCAGCAAGTAACTTGATGTTCTCCCTCAATTCTCTTTGTGTAAAGTACCTTATAATTACATTTTTTTGAGAATTCATCCCACAATATTTTAAAATGAATATGGAGTGTGTGTTACAATAAATAAAGGACATGGAAGAGCACCTCTGTCTTTGCAGTAATGATCATGCAACAGACAGAATCATTAGTTTGGAATCTGTGGGTTGGAGTCTTCCTGTTCAGAAGACATTGTGGATAAATGACAGGTGTGGGGTTAATGGTCTGAAGCTGCAATACATATCATGACCCTCATAAGCTCTATGCAAAAACACACCAACCCACACTTTAACCAAATACCGCAAACTATGAACTACTCAAAATAATCTTCATTCTGACATCATCATGACCGCATATCTACAAAATGATAGACATGTTAAAATACTCAACAGTGTGAAAAGAAAGATTATAAATGTTAGTGTGTCATTGAGGCAGGCAGGCAAATGTCAAACATAAAAAAGACATTTGAAAAGTACCTGTGCAAGTACCATGACATTCTGACTGAACATCATTAACTTCACATCTCCGATAAACTCTTAAGGTAATAATGAGCAGTCAGCTGATAACTGTTACAGTGTAATAACAAAAAGGTTTTCCAACTGAAAAACACTAATATCAGAAGGATATCAGAAATCAGAAGGACCCCATATTCAACATAATGTTCATCCATCTTCCATTCATGTTTCTCCTATAAAATAAATCACGCTAAACAACAGATGCCAGATAATTAAAATTGATAACAATGTATGTCTGATTACATCTGAGGTGTAGCTTTTTCATTCCTTGTGGTGTAAAATAAAGAAGGTCAGTTATTTATTCTGTTAACAGTGAGGAATTCAGGAGGTTTTTTTAATTGAAAGAAAAATATATATTTTCAACAGTATAAAAGCTACTTTGGGCTAAAGATCAAAACTGCTTAAATGAGTAATAATCATAAATTCAAGCCTTTGTCTAAAATAGATCCATGAACAAAAATACATGTGCAACCAGAAGTTATGTATGATTAAGACATTAATCTGATTAAATTTAGCAACAATGACAAAACTACTTTGATCATAAAGATTCCCTGTATTTTCTGGCTGATTAACATTTGGTAAAACTGAGCAAGAGAGATATAATATCCTGTTTTCCCACAAAATAAGCAGCAAAGAATCATAGCTGTTCCTTCAGAACTAAAAGGTCTGTCTTCTGTCACTTTTGTATTCTCAACCTATTAAAGGTTAAAAAGAGAAATATTTAATTTGTTTTTGGTATGTACAGCATTTTTAAAACTCAAAGTATTGTAGTTACTTGACAGAGGAATAAATTGCACTATGTGCCTGAAAAAAAAGACAAAAGTAGTTTCTCCCCTTTAACAAAAATATTACATAAATAACTCAATTGAAAATAATTGATTGTCTAATCACATTTGATAACAAAGCATTAAGTATTATTTATGTTTTAGTAAATAAAATGAAAAAAAAAAAAGAAATATTCACAGAGAAATTAATCAGAGCAAGTTTCTGCAGAGGAAAAGTGAATAAATAATAAAGAAAGCTGTGAAGTATACTCTTACTTAGCATATCTAAAATTGCTAATGAGAAACTGCAGTGAACTGATTATGGGTGATGATCATCAGTAAAGTCAGCTTCTCTCTCTCTTTTTAAAAGAACAGAATAATCAAAACAAAGTGCCTTCATGTCTTGTTCTGAACTGGGCAACAGCCCTGCCATGCTGGGGATAAATTATCATCAATACCATGTTTCAGACAATCTGCAACCTGTACAATTATACTCTCAAATCAGAGAGGACTCTAATCAGGAGCTCCCATCTCATTATCAGTGTTGTATAGTAACGAAGTAAAAATACTTCACTACTTTACTTAAGTATATTTTGGAGTACTTCATACTTTCCTCGAGTAAGAAAATTTTTGATAACTTTTATTTTTACTTCACTACATTTCCGAACTTAATTGCATACTTTTACTCCGATACATTTTCAATGTGTGGTTTAGTTACTCGTTACAAAGAAGAGAGAGAGAAACGCAAATGTTTTGATCCCACTTACTGATCGACTGCAACAAAGTCGGTAGCCGTGCATCCTATTGGTGTTCATCTCCACCAATAGGATGCACAGGTTTCGCACCTCCCCACTACGTCAGAAAGCCCAGCAACAGTCTGATTGGTTAGTGCTCCGTATGTGTAGGTTTGTGCCGTTAAAATGTTCGTTTGTGCAGCTTTGGTTTCCGAGATATTAAAATGATTTTTTTTAGCCCATCCAGAGTTCACCATCCCCGTATTTTGCTCCAAAACAAACCAAAGTGGGCTGGTTCGTTAGTGCTCCGTTTGTGCAGGTTTGTGCCGTTAAAACAAACGCAGCAAAGTTGTTTTCAATTTGGATTTTGGCTCTTCCGGTATCCGGTGTGAGCGGCGCCTAGCTCGAGGTTGATCCGATTCATGAAGGCTAATCTCGGCCAGCCGTTCTCTAGGTCTCCCCTTCCTCAAGCGCTCGGAGTTTCACTCAGGGAGTCAACAAATTTTACATCCAAACTCTCCTGAGAAACTAATGGAAATAGATTTCTTGCCTTGTGACCAACTGACACAAAATTCATTTTACTTACATTTTAAGTAAAATATATACTTAAAAAGTATATATTTTGGATGGCCTAAAAAATAATTTTTAATATTTCGGAAACCAAAGCTGCACAAACGGAGCTCTAACCAATCAGACTATTTGCTGGATTATTTGAGCAGGTGGGGTGTCAGCTTCATGGAGGTCTGTTTCGCTTCTCCCATTAGACACCAAGTTAACAAAAAGCTCTCCCTCTTCAGATGCCAAATAAGCTGCATTTCCTTCCCAATTTTTTTTTTCTTTTGCATAATGACCAGTTGTGTGCACCTATAGTTTGTGGAGTAATCATAACGGGTTTTTTTCTTCATGTTGGCCGCATTTTCTGTTCTGACTATTTATTTTTCTCATTTTCAGCACTGACCTTACTGAAAGGGAAAACTTAAGGCTTATAGAAACTTTGTATTTTCTGTCCTGGAGGGTTTAATAAGAATCTGGTTCAGTTGTAAAGCAGGTTAAGTTAACCTTGTGTTTTAGGTAAAGCACCTAATTTTCTTAACTAAATGATGCTGCAGGTTGATCTATTAGCAGGTTTAATTTTGCCTGCACTTGGTTGTGTTCATTATTTTAAGTGTATTTAACAAATTTACCAAAATATAAAAAATGTCATTCAAACTGCATTTGCCTTGTTTTACTTTTTACTTGTACTTTTCATTACATTACTTGAGTACATCAATTTTTACAATACTTTCCATACTTAAGTACAAAATGTTTCAGATACTTTAATACTTTAACTCAAGTAACATTTCAATCAGTGACTTTTACTTTTACCAAAGTCATATTTTGGAGAGAAACCTATACTTTTACTTGACTCCGAGATTTCAGTACTTTATACAACACTGCTCATTATAGTCCGGGTCACTGGTTGTCTCCTCACTGATCAGACATTTTTATTGTCCTAAAAAGTTCAAATCAGTCTCTGAGGTAAAGTGGCTCCAAAGGCTTGTCTTGTAATAGTGATGGTCTTGTCTTCACCTCATAACATATAAGGAAGTTGCTAAGGAGTTTTCTGCCCATACATGCGAGAAAATATCTTTGCAGATCTTTTATATCTTCCATTTCTCTGGAGTTTCCCCAGAAAACATTACTGGATGTATTTTTGCACTGATGGAACCAGAAACTACTTAGACAAATGCTACTTGAAATCTACCAGAAAACTACCCTGAAAGAAACACCGGATTTGTAAGGTCGAGGGCCAGTCTCCTGCAACTTTTAGATGTATCTCTACTTCAACACATCTGAGTCAAATAGTGAGGTCATTAGCAAAACTCTGGAGAACTTGGCTGAACTTAGGAGGTGATTCAGCTGTGTTGGACCAGGGAGATATCCAAGAGTTGCAGGACACCGGCTCTCAAGGACCAGGATTGCCCACCCCTGTCTTAGACACAGAATAAAGCCATCAAAACTGCTGAGTATTGTTGATTTTAGCATTTTAGTTTTCCATGGAACAGACACACAGCAGCAGCATACATGCAGCTGCACAATATGAGACACATTAATTACTAAAAATCTGTGGATTATAAAAAAAATAAAATAAAATAAACATTTTTTTCTGAACTAAACTGATTTAAATTCCGCCAGAGTTTAATGTCTTTCAAATTGTCATCAATTATGAGTTTGAATGTTTAGAGCCTGATTGGAGCTCCACCTTTTACTTCCTCCCACATTCTGAAGTTTGGATTTTTGCTCTCCAGCTCAGTATTTTCACACAGTGGTCATCTGTGGTATTTATGCTGTAAATTTGAGAGATTACTGTAAAAATAACTCCTGCACTTTTTCTAATTGCTTGCACTGTTTGTTCTTTTATTGTTCCTCCTTATTTGTTATAGTTATCAATCATTCTTGACCATTACGATACCTGCAACTGCCAATCTTTGAATTCTTCTAAAGAATTCAAAGATGAGAATTCTTTGAATTCTTTAGAATACACATTATTATGTATAATTATGTGCATTATACACGTGTGCTTCTTCGTCTGGTTCTTTGTGGAAAAATAAATCTTTATTTCACCAGATTCTTGGTTAAATAAGTCCATTACAAGAAGGAGTTTAAATGAAAACACTTTACACTCTTGGTTGCTCTCACATCTTTGTCTCAGACAAATCATCTTTTAGTTTTCCTGAACAATTTGAATGAGATGAAAGCGATCACACTACCTCTCACTTAACTTTCTACAGACCTTTGGTCTCTTTTTGATCCTTGTAAAGAACCGAAGAGGCTTCTTGGCTGCCCTTTGTGTCACAAGACATTGTCTTTATATTATATTCATACAGATACACTCAGATCAACCTTATGCTGCTCAATTCAATTCAAAGACTTTATCTGTCCCAAAGGGAAATGAAATGTCATCACTCATGTCATCCAAGTATCTGCAAAGAGTCATTGTGGATGGTGATGCTGTGGGCAGGAAGGATCGTCAGTAGCAGCCAGGCTTGCGATGACTCTCAGAAAGCCTCTGACTGAAGCCACTACTAGCTGTATGATAGTCTCATGTTTTTAATGACATGCTAAGAGGTCCATAACAAGGCAGCAGAGATGATTTTCCACAGCAGCAGAACTAAAATATGTGCACTACTACATGCTACCAGCGTGATTTTTAGACTGTGCCATATAAAGCATCCCTGAGTTCATATCCCTGTGTTCATTTCTCAGGCTGTCTTTTCATTTCTTATGAACTCTTAAATCCTCCCTAAACATGTTTCACTGCAATTAAACCTCTTTTCAAATTCAAACATACTGCTCTGATGCCAATGAAATAAGAACAATTTAAATAAATTATAAGTACATACAATAAGCAGTATGACTTTTGTTGATCTATTTAATCTATTATTATAAGTACAATAAATAATTTTGTTTGCCATCCTTTAAAACATAGAGCACTTTTTCTTCCATCTGCAAGCTCTTTAATAAAAACTGGAACTGGCTGCATGCTTTTCCTTGGAGACAATCACTGTCATTTCAATAAGACAAACACTTTCAACACATCTGCTCTTATAATTACAACAGATGCACAAATTTATCTAAATTTAAGTTTTGCCTGTGGTATTGATAAGACTATTCTTACAGTCAGCTGATCTTTGTGTGCCACAGCAAACATGCAGTATAAATTACTTTATAAATGAGGTTTGTCAGGAAGTAAACTTTGAAATGAAACAACCTGATCTTTAAGTAATAACCGCACAATAAACTAACATCAATCTCTAAAAACTTAGAGCCTCCAAGTTGAGTTCATAGAAAGAAACAACAGTTTCTTTCTGCAACTGTTTTTGAATGCCTGAAGTCATCAGGCAGTCAGAAAGGCAGCAGTCATTCACCCAGGATGTAATGTTGGGATCTACAAGGCAAACTCAAGCTGAGGTTAACACAGCTGTGTATTATGATGCAGGGCCACAGAAACTTGGATCAATGGTATCTCAGTTGGTCCATTAATCTGAGCGTGGGTGTCTGACACGTGGCCCACTTTGGCCACTTACTGCCCATCAGCAGAGCATGGAGCAGAAGGTGCGAGCGTTCATCACAGCTTTGTCACATCCAGCCCAGCCTTGTGCTTCATTACAGCTTAATAAAGCAGACCCACATTTCCTGGGTGCTCATCAAAGGCAGCTAACCATGTGGAGCGATGGATGGGTCAGGTCCAACGGCGGGCTGCTTCTTCTGCTGCAGACGGTCAGGTAGGATTCCGTTTACCCACCAAGATGGAAGAACGTTGGGATTCTGAGGTCAGAAGATATTCTCTCTCCTGTAAACCTGTTTTCAGTTGTAGAATTTCAACTATTTTTTTAAGTGAAAATGATTACATAATCTAATCTAGATGTTCCTGATTACTACTCAAGCATAGAAATGACATTTTCATATCAACTAAAAATCGATTGATCATTTTTGAAAGTCCACAATGAAAAACCTTCTTTCGTCGTTATGTGTTTCACACGTTACATGATCACATGATTGCAACCAGTTATTACATATACATAATTCAGGCGATGCCATCTGTAGTGCACTTGTATTTGAAGAAAGGAAGGACAATAGATGTATTCATTTCGTTTTTCTGAGAAAACTCTATTTTTACTTCAGGGTACTTCTCTCCAGAGAACCAGATTGTTCAATTTGGTTAAATAACTAAATTATATATTATCCAGTATATTTTATCTCCTCTAACCCATTCTCTGAGCTTGCCTTTTCCTTTTCTAAAAAAACACATGTAGCAGTGGTTGTTGGGTGATGTTAGGGAACCCACTTGTTTTAATATTGTTTGATGAATACATTTTCATCTTGTAGGAACATTCTATTTGTATTTCATGAATGAGATGAATGTATGTGTGCATATTAAAGGCCTGTATTTTTCAACACAATCAATTAACTATTAAACTTCTCAGTTTAATGCCTTGAAAATGGCCTCTGTGTCTTTAAGAAGCTTCTGCTCTTTCTAAAACAGGTGTTTGCTCCTCCAGACTAGCGCCAGCAGCAGCTAGTAGAGAGGTGAAGGTGCCTTGCATGGTTTTCAAGAATTTCTTTGACATGCATGAAGGAATCAAAGTAACATTGCATGTGTGTATTTGATGAGGGGATAACAACATAACATAATGCAAAGCTCAAAAAAGTCAATTTCTCATACTAATATTCCGCAGTGTGTCTCATATGCACTCAGGACCAGCTGTTGTGACTCACATCTCATTGAACATCACTGTTCAGTTAAAAACAAATCATATGAAAATAAACTAATACATACCTTAACAGCTATTTGATGCTGTTGAGCTACATTACAGATGACAAATTCTGTAATGTATCTGGTCTACTTTTATTTTTAATCTTGCATTAATCAAAACAGAATATGGCTCGTCGATATGTGTTGACACTGAAACCTGTGTTGTCATGCCATCATGCCTGAGACGCTGAGCTGTGTTGGGGCTGACATGCTGCCTCTCAGATAGAGAGAGATGGTGGAGGGCTGGGAGCATTAACCGAGAGAGGGTGGAGAGATTAGCTTAATCGACAGCTCTATTAGAGACTTAACCTATGCTTTGATCATTTTCTGAGCTCCCCCTCAGATCAGCCTGAGCAACAGCTGGTAAATCTGACAGGCTCCTGCTCTACCCCCCTCCTGCCTACATTCTCTTCACATCACCTTCGCAGATACCCCTCATAACATACCACTACGATGAAAGGAAGCCTTTGTGGAGAATTAGCCTTCCATCTGTCTGGCTAGAGCAGAAGTGATTTTAAGAGAGAAGCTGACGGCCGTACTAAATCAAAGGCAGATGTACTGTATGCTTGCAGTCTCTGCAGTCAGTAGACAAAAAGCCACTGTGAGGGTTTTTTCTTCTTTTCCTGTGACAAAAATCCCGTTCTTCCTTAATGAACTGCTAAACTAGACCATAGTGACTTAGAAAGGCAGAGTAAAGGAAGTGATAGAGATACTGAACGTACCTCTATCATGCCAGGTCAACACAATAATTTAAAATTGTGTTGACCTGGAGGAGAAGACTGACAAGAAAACTTAAATTTGTGACATATAGTAGATAGGAAAGTTGTCCAACACATGTAGAGAATGTGTGTGAAACTGTCTTATGTCCCACATAAGACATGTTTGTAAAGGTTAGTTTTCATTTATAATAATCGAATAAAGTATATTTCAAGAATTATCTTGAAATGCAAAACATTGATAATTGATTTCATATAGCCAGACAAAGCAAAGAAATAATAGGTTTCTGACTGACTGGCTTCATCTGACTGACCAGATGAGGCTCCAGCATTAACTAAGTCTGGCTGTTAGCCTAGAATGGAGCAGGCCAGCTGCACAAGATACATCGCCATTACTTGCTATTGTTTTTGTGAAAACAATAGCAGGCTAAAGTAAAGCAGGATATCCAGACAATTCCAGCTTAAGTCACTGTACTGGTTTTGTGAAACAGCCATCCTAATATGAGGTGAAGGGTTTGGAATCACTTTGATCTGTTTGTGCTTCTGGTGATCCAGTGATCAGCTAATGTCCTGTTGTTTACACCACAGATCAGGTGCATGTGCTCTGTAGTGTGTCAGTGATGCCTCCCCTTGAGGAAGCATCTTATTTGTATTCTCATTTGTAGTGATTTATTTTCAATGATGGTCTTTTTTGTTCTTCTATTTTTATACATTTTGCTTCTGTGCACTGGAAATTCACCCACTAATGAATAATTAAAATTTCCTCTATATGTGAATATTTTTTCTCATTTCCTCTGGAGTTTACAGTTTTTATCATTATTAACATAATTTCAATGTTCTTCAGCAAATTTCAAACTGTTTTGAGAAGACTCAAGAGTAGGTGTCTATGCAGCTGCCTTTCTGTGGTGACAGAGGAAAATAAAGAAAATCCCTCCTATTTGTAAATTATTTAAAGAAAAATGAAAACTATCGATCTCCCAAAAGTTAGCAACATGTTTGTTGAAAGAGAAGTCGACCAACCACCCAATTGTCAGGCAGTCTGCCCAGCAAGAAGCTAAAATCCACAGCTGTTTTTCCCACAGCTGGAACAGTCTGTTTCCAGCCTTGCATGCATTGAGTTTCTCTCAGTTGGTCAGAGAAAATCTGTTTTACACACATACACCTGAAGCTTGGTTGAACATGTTTTGCCTCCAGGCTTTTGTCTCACTCCTACCCCATTACAAGGCTAATGAATGCACCAAGAGGATCAAATCCAATGAAGCTGCTTTTCACACCGCTTAACCCTTCAGAAAACCTGTGACCTCTGCATGAGAGCATCAGCTCACACACATAAGCACACACTCCAATCTGCTGTTTCAAATATGAATTTTATTGTAGAACAGATGAAATCCTCTCAGCCATTCAGCATCTAAATGAAGCTCAAAGCTGACTGTCTGAAAAATGAACTCTGTCTTTCTCAGAAGTGTCTGTGTGGGGAATCAGAAACTATGATTCAACTAAACACAAAAATGGTTTCTCCTGAGTCAAATCTTTAGTATGTCATGATGTGAATATGTTAAATAAAACACCACATCTCTCCTGTGCATGTTTCTTTTACTACCTAGCCCATATGATTTCAGAATATGTTCAGAAAACTTTTTTTTCATATTAAGACTTGTAAAACATTTTTGAACATATCCTCTATAATCTTGAACTCAATGAATTTACTGATAGAAGAAAATCAAATTTATCTGCTTTTCATTTCTAATTCTGGTGTATGTGATAATGTATTTGTTTGCTTTTCATCTCATGTGGTTCAGATTGCTTGAATTATTAATTTTTTCATGAATGACAAATGTGTTTAGTAATAATCCGTGAGTTTTACTCTTTGCTTCTGAAGGCTGGAACAACGATGACTTCAGGTGGATTCTGATGAAACCACAGTGATGACAGTAACATCTGGTGAAAATCAAGTTTAGAATGTATTCTTCTATTTTACATTTGTTAGAAAAGTTTACAGTTTCTGAAAGTGAAATTGTGATCTTCTAATATCACAAAAGTTGATGATGGAAGATTTTACTTTACCTTACACTGTAATAGTTTTCCTACCTCCTCATTGGTAGGAAAGCTATTACTTATCAGTGAGGTAAGTAATACCTCACTGGAACATGGGTGAGGTATTACCCATGTTTTTAAATGGGTGGTATTATGTAAAACGGATGTTTTTGAGATTTAGATCATGTTATATTCTTATTCCCTCATCAAACTAATACCTGGAATGTTGCATCGATTCTGTTATGCAAGTTTGGGAAATACTTTAATCTCCATGGAAGCCATTCAGCTGTGCCAAACAGTTGTTGGACCTAGTGCCACCTTGTAAATGTTGCTACTTATCAGTGATACAGTTTCCAAGCCTCTGCCTCACAGAGCAGCCATCCTCTTCAATTCTCCCACTGAGCTCCTTCAAACTAGCCAGAAGCAATTAGCAAACACCTGGTGGACACTGTGCATCTGCCGAGTTTGGTATGTCATTTACTTCTCAGTGAAATGCAGGAAAAATAATTGGTAAAGGTTTATTAGAGGAGTGATGTTTTGATTATTTCTTGAAGGCAGAGTTTAAAAAAGAGCAGAAGTTTAGACAAAAGTCAAATTTTAATGTGTTAAATTACAAAGTCAAGTTTCGTCTAGGTCACACTTGATACATATAGCTTTCCAAAACAACTGAAGGTAAGATTACTTGATTTTGGTATTGTGGTGCCTGTAAATCACATAATACTGTCCTTTAACTGATTATTTTCATCTAGTTTAGTTGGACGCATATTCACTATAGGTTTCCAGTTGAGTCATGTTCTGTCTGTTTTCTGATGGTGGATTGAATGGTGTTCATTGAGAGGTTGATGATTTTACTTATCTACCTAACGCTGCTTTAAACTTCTTCACATTGTTCTCCCTGATCTGGCTGCTGGATCTTTATGATTCTCTCTACCCAACTGACCAGACACAGAAAAGCTGCAGTTATACTGGAACTAAATGACACACACCTGAACTCTATATGCTAACTAAAAGACATCTGAAGGATTTTATTAAGGGCTATCATAATAAAGAGGAACAATACAGTTGTTTAGTTGCTTTTGTCTTTAATTTCACAACACAGTTCTGTATTGGTTAATGACATGAAGTTTTTGGTCGAAACATCACAGGAGGTAGAAAACGTTAAGATGTGAGAATATTATTGCTTGACATATTTATGCCTGTTTTTAATCAACAACATTTTTTGCCAGTACAATGAAAACAATGTTCTTCCTGTTTGGGTCAAAACAATCTTCATGCTTGTGTTGTATCAGGTCACCACTAGCCACTTGTTTCACACATTAAGCTAAACCATAATGATGACTGTAACTCCAGCCTAAAAAGTGTATTTGGGCTGTACAGTTTATGTTATGTACTTATTTACATTAAACTCACTTAATTATTTTTGGCTTACTTGACTTACTTTTTTGTGTTGAATTAACTTAAAAGTTAAAAAGTTTTAACTTCAAGAAACTTTTTACTTTGACTTTACTTGAAACAATTAAATGCAAAGCCGCATTTAAATACTACATCTGACACAAGCTTCACCAAGAACAGATCCTGTATCAACCAAAGTGCTGGGGAGTCACAGAGCACAACTCACATAAGAAGACCTTAGTCTTCGTTGCAGACGACACAGGTCCAATTCCTGGCCTGATTGCCTTTGCCATGATCTACTGGCTACTCTCAAATAAAGGCAGCCTGAGCCCCCAAAATACTTTATTATTAGTTTAGTTTTTACTTGGAGTAAGCTACATGATTTTAGTAAGACTGACTTAAATTTATCAAGTTAAACCAACTTAATGCATTAAGTTGGATAAACTTCTTAACAATTGAAGCAATTCAATTACATTCATTCTTTTTTCACTATGCTTTGAGTCATGAAGCTCTAAAATGCAGTGTGAAGGAACTTTTCATGTGCAGCATGAAGAGGCCCAGTGATTTGATGAAGCAGAACTTGACTTTACCTAGTGGCTGATAGCCCTGCCTCGTGGTGCCCCCAAACGGGTTTCGGCTGCCAAAGGATCCTCCATCGATGGACCCATATGACATTCTGATGTTTGGCGGTGTGTCAGCTGCATGCAATTGGAAAAGAAAAAGACAGTTGGCAAGAATTAAACAGGAGTCACACCAGCCATACAATGCATAATAAAGCAGGACAAGACCTATATAAGTTGCCCCGGAGTATAAGTTGCATTTATGAGGGAAATTTATTTGATAAAATCCAACACCAAGAACAGACATATCATCTTGAAAGACAATTTAAAATGAAAATAGAATAACAATAGAAGAACAACAGGCTGAATAATTATACGATTTGCTAATGTTACATGACACATAAACAACAAACTGAGAACGTGCCTGGTATGTTACCTTAACATATTAAGAGTTATTCAGATAACTATAGATAAATAACATGCTAACAAGTTTGCTTGTGATATGATATAATAATGTGTTAATAATTTCACACATAAGTCGCTCCAGAGTATAAGACGCACCCCCGGCCAAACTATGAAAAAAACTTTGATTTATAGTCCAGGAAATACAATAGCCCAAGAAGCATGTAGTTATGGTGTGTACAAAAAAACTAGAGCAAAAAATAGCCATAGGTCTACTGTTTTTCTGTTCCCCAAATATAACATAGTGCTGATGTTCAACAGAACATTGCTTTTACAAGATGGAAAAAAAAAAGATGTTAAATAGGCGTTTCCTCATTTTTCCTGATGCATGAATTGGGTCAAGATTTTTTTAAATGTGTTTTTACTCTTCTTAGGGCATGAAAAAACTAATATAAACTTTTTTTTCAAAATTGTATTTTTCCAGGAAGTTACAGAAATGTCCACTACAGTGGACTGCATGCGCTTCAGCACTCAACACTGAACAGTATGAACTTGACTGAAGAGTAATTTCATCTGAGTTTTATCATGAATCCATGACCACATATTTCATTGTGGGCTTTGAAAAGCACTTGAACATGCTTTCATACACTCCAACATACTATAGCCCTTCAGTTAATCCAAACCAAGAGAACAATCTTCATCAAACACCTGCATCTCCAGAACTCCTCTTCTAACTTCTCTCCTAACTCATTTTCCTAACTCCTAGGCTACATGAAAATTGGCAAAGCATCCAGGACACAGTGCCACATGGCACTACATCCAGATGTATTTGGTCTTCACTATCTGATCAATGAGATCTAAGGGAAACAAATATGTAAAGAAATCAATTGGATCTCTTCCATCAACATTTACTCTTCTTTCTCCTAGAAAAGGTAGCAAGTCTCCATCAAAGTTATTGTCTTGGACTTTCCAGACATATTTGCGAGGTTGAGTGCAGGCTTGTGAACTTTTTTCTGAGCATGTACAAGCTCCCTGATCTTGCTGACCTCCCTCTGCATCCTGTCCTTCATCATCCTGGCTCTCATCATTTCTACTTTCAGCCTCCTGACTATCTGCATCTCCTTCATCATCTGTATCTCCAATATTTGTAGTGTTCCCTGGCAGCCACTCCTCATCACTGCTGTCACTATTCTCGTCATCAGAGGAATCAGAGGGAATTTGCTCGACTATTCTACAGTGATCCTTATTCTTTGTGCTCTAAATTTTGAGAAAATTATCATTTACTAACACAAACTACAACTGATCTGCATTAAAAAAATTATATTTTTAAAACTAACATAGATATACTCAAAATAAATTTAATTGCAAGCAAACCAGTTATAATGAAAGATAAATCAACTACATGACTTATGTGAAAATTATAGTCAGGAATGCATGATGTCCACTGTGATGGACACATGATTAATGACATTTTTCTACTTACATGAAACAAAATTTTCCAAACTAAGTTTATAATATTGTTACCTAGATACTCCTGCATGTCAGCATATTTTTTTTACCTCTAAGATTCACTGAGAATAGAAAGTTTGAGAGGATATTCCTGGAGTGGTCATCGCGTGCGTCTGTCTGCCGGCCAACTTGGACTCCGATGACATTAACTTGTAGTTACAACAACTTGCCACTGAATTGACCTCAGTGGAGGGGGGCAGTAGAGAGCATTCTACGGACTGATATGCAATTCTACCATATAAACAACTGCATTTAGGAAATAATACCCTCCAAACAGCTGTCCACTGTAGTGGCCGCTATGCACCAGAGGGAAAAAGTCAAGTAAAACTTGTGCACAGTTTTAGAATGATCAGGACCTTTGTTTATTTGTGTTCTTTCATCTGTCACAGGAATCTCTACTGGAGTAATCACTGTAACTGTTGTGTTCATGCATGATCAGAAAGACGGGACATAAAGCTTAGCAGATGCCCTGGGCTCAGAGAGGACATAGAAAAGCCCTGGCCTCAACAGTCCCACTGTTCACTGGAGTATTTGGGGTGGAGACTTCAAAACTGTCCCAAAGATAAATCTAAAGATCCTCTAGTTCCCACATTGACACTAGAGCACCTGAGCTCTAAGTAGAGCCCCCTGAGTGAAGGGTTTGAGCAGCCTCATCAAATTCTGCACTCATTTGAAAAGAGTGCAGAAATTAAAAAGCAACTGTTTTACCTTCTATTATATGGTGATTGAGTGTGAACGGTCTGGATCTGTATATGTATTCCCAGGCATAGAAAACCCCCTTAGATGACGTCACTGCTCTGTGATGATGGTGGCTGTGTTGGTGTAAATGCAGAGAGACACAGAGGCTGATAAGAATCCCCAGTGTTTGCAAGCATCTTCATCAGCTCAGATCCCCTCTGTATGGCTGGCAGTAGAACTGATTCTCTTACTGTTAAGAGTTCTGTCAGGTTTGCTTCTATGATGACAGTGGTTTCATTCATACACATGAACAACATATCTTTGAATTTCTGGTTTTGGCTTTTCAAACATTATGGATTTTGGAAAACAAAACATCTTGATGTGGCTTCTTCTTCAAGCTGATGTAGAAGAAGACTATCGTTTTGGCATTAAGGGTTTGATTTATTGGGATTAGTTTTTCTGCCTGGGGAAAGCTTCTAAATGAAAAAGAACATGTTAGCTGTGGATTTTTACTCAATGTTTATAGTTAGTTTAGCTTTTAGAAGTGCTCTGTTCCCTCTATAATTCTTTTTACTAATATCACATAAGTGGGCTCTTATTGGTCTCTAGTGTGTGACCAACATCAACAGCATCTGTCTTTTTCTTTTTTATAATTATGTAGCTTATTATGGTGCTGGATGTGCAGCTAAATTCTTTCAGAATGTTCAGCCTGTTTCATGTCCTGAATCATCATCCACCACTTTCCCTCACTATAGTAGAATTATTACAGACAGTTACAAATGGTTTATTTTCAGCTTTGAAAACCAAGATAAATATTTTACATATGAAACTTAGTCCCACTTCATAAAAAAAGTGATTTCTCCTCAATATTTTTAATTCAAAAAGTGAAGCTCAGAGTCATTTCACACAGACGTGTCAGTCTGTGTGAAATTAATTTCTATTCATTTGTTTCTATTCATTTTGATTATTCTGGCTAACAATTGAAAACCCTATCTCAGTTTCTCTAAAATTAAAGAATTACCTCACAGTAAAGATGAAGATATAGAATATTTTGAGGTGTATCCTCCTTGTGAGTTGCTGTTACTACTGAACTACATCATGTCTGCATCTTCCCCATGACTGAGGCAGCTGTAACATTGTCACAACATAGCATTTATCTATGAAAAATTTATGTTGCATGGGTTTAGAAATGTTAAAAAGAAGAATACTCTCATTCTGGTATAAAGGGTTTGATTTAGAAAAAAATACATTTTGAGATTTTTAAAAAGAAATTAACCTATGTAAGATATAGCTTTCATTATGCCGGTATATAATTAAATGTATTCATACCTAACGTTTGTTGCTGCAGTGCACAGAAAATGAAGCAAGCTAAGGAAAAATCTAATCATCTCCAAACGGTGAACCAGTCTCCAATTCTTAAGGAAACATATAAAACGACAAAAATACCCATACTGCATATTTCTGCTCTGTACTTATACTACTACAGATGTATGTTCCAACAGAATATGCTGTTCAGTTTTTCTCACTGTGATTTTTAACTAATTTTATACTTTACAATTCTATATTTGTTGGTGTCATTAATTTTTCCTCTCTACTTATTTTTCCTTTCTCATAGAAGGTAATTCTGGTCTATTGCTTTGTGTTTTCTCTATCTCTTCTGCTGGTTAGAGCTATTAAATCTGTAGAAGAAGTTCACTGGACTGAGCTGAACTAGCATGATGCACATTGATCCTCTAATGCATAAGTGGGTACTTTTGGACCTGGAGAGGTCATCTTTTTGCAAAAACTTCTTACCAACTGTGTCTGTGAGGAACACATTTTTTTTATGAACCAAACACACTAAGTGTAAGTCTGACCCCTGATTAATAATATTACATACACATACACACCTGCATGATATACACATCAGAATAGAATACAAACTGCAATGACAGCTAGCTAGTTTCAAGAAACGTGCTGTTTCTATCCCCTCATCCCCCTTCCTCCACACACACACGCACATACACTTAATGGACACTGACATTGTTCCAACATTGCTATTGTAAAATTGTTGTAAAATTGCTGTTGTTGTCATTTCGTTTTAAAATTCTATTTCAGTAAAATTCCTCCCAGAATCTTATATTTCTTTTACTGTGGACCCCTGGTATTTGGAGAGGTTTGAGCTCCCAACTGTCACTGTTAGTTTGAGCCCACAACTATAACAGTGACAGGTTTGTTTGAGCCCACAACTAACCTGTCACTGTTGGTTTGAGCCCACAACTAACCAACAGTGAGAACTGGGTCAGTTGTCACTGTTGTAATCCATAGATTACAACGGTAATCCATAGATTACAACGGTAATCCATAGATTACAACGGTAATCTATGGAAACTAGAAATTCTTTCTAACACTTATATAACCGCCTATTTTAATAGCTTCAATACCAGATATATCTTAACATGCATCGATACACACAGTGGAAACTCCCTTGACTCTGCTGCAGAAGCTATCATATTTGGCCAATCAGCACCAAGGATTCATGGCATTGTATGGCACTCGCAGATTTGCGGCATTGCAAATGCTAGCAAGTAGCACCAAAGTGTTTCAATTTACAAACAGCATTTTCTTTTGAATATTTTAGATGTGCTCTACAAAAATATCCACAAATAAGCATATGTTACACAAATAAATTTAAGATATTTTCTTCAGAAAACACATGAATAGATTAGAATACTTCAGATTGCTTAGGCAGCAGTGACTGCTGATATTGGCATTGTTGGATAAGCAGAATGCAGCATAAGGCTTATGCATAGAGTCATGCACCCATCCTGTATATGCCAATATAGCACATCCAGCTGTGTGTCAACAGAAAGCCATGAGTATGTTTTCTAAGTTCTTTGCTTTACTTAATAAAGGAGTTGAGAAAACATAATGTGCTGTGGTGTGATGAAAATTAAAAACTGCAGGAAACGTGAAATGTTGGAAGTAGGTTAGAACATGCCTGAATGAACACATTAGTCAGAGGCAACTTTAAAACATTTGCATTCGAGCAAGGTCACAATTAAACATGGGTGTAGATCAGTTGAGGACTGGAACATTTGGAGCCATCAAACATCCAGGGGCTTAAGGAACAAGTGAATGTTTCACAGTCAGCCTCTTCAGGATGTTAGCCCATAACCCACTTACAGGAAAAGAGGGGCACAGGGCATAGAATGCTAATCTGAACTCTGCTGAAAAGGTCAGAACATCATGAGAACATGTGTTTGACCTGCGGCCAGAGACAAACAGATGAAACTCTAATCAACAAATTTCTCCCTGCCCTCCTCTCCAGGCTTTTCAGCATGCCAGCAAAGGTCGGAGTACAGCACTGGTCAAGTGGCCAAAGCTCTTTCCCCAACCGTGAAAGACAAGTATTCAGACAAGCTGGAGAATGTGATTACACTCCGGAGTCCCAGCGCTGCCCATTGTTGCAGAGAAGCCAGTGAATCCAGCTTATAACCGAGCCACTTCGGGAGCAGGCGCAGGATGGAGACGCAGTGAGAGATTCAGTGTTCGCACTTTACATAGGGACAGATTCACTGGGCCAGGGGAAGGTTTAATCCGATTAATTTTCATTGAGAAAAGAGATTAATTACTTTTGGCAGTCCACAAACAAGCTCCACTCCGTTTGTTTTATGTCCACTGACTGTGTCTTGCATCCCTCTGAAGTGGGGACATGCATCATCTACGTCCGGAGGCATGAGGAACACTCTGTTCACATTTAAACACACAGGCAGAAAGCTCAATCCTTCGCCGTTTGAAATGGAAACAATATTGTAAGTAATTATTTTCATGCAGAGGAGGACACTGAGTACCGAGAAGCCAGAAATTACAAATTACTCTGCAGGATATGAGACCATGAGACCCGTAGAGGTCTCCAGAAAGCACTCCTATGAGTCTTACTAAGATCATGAAATCCCTCCACTTCCAGTCTACAGTTAACTCAAAAATTTACTTTTCCATGATGGAAAGAAAATACAGCCCACCTCAATGTTTGAAGATGTGCTGTTTAAGTTATTATAGGTGCAACAGCATAAAGGGATTGGAATTGAAATAAACTGGCACATACTTGACACAACTGAATCCTGTCGTCCCTATATATTATATGACAGAGGACTGTGTTGAAAAACAAAGCCGATTTAGCTGCAGAAACGACATGTGACATAAAACAGACCAATACCACCATACAAACAACAGAAGGGGTCCTACTATAATCATAATGTTTGAACTAATCATACATCACAACCACAAACTAAGACATGATTGTATGCAAAAGTTCAACAAACATTAGAACGTACAGTAAATATAAAGTGGAAGATAATAGATAGTTTTCAAAATGTTTTAGAAATAAAAATGGGAACATGTGTTATTGGGAGGCTATGGTGATGTGTATATACTAGGATTGTGAGAGATCTTACATGGGACTTCTTGTAGCTTTGTCTTTTAACAATGGCTGTCTTCTTAAAGGCCACATTTGAAGAGAACATGCCTTGCAGCTGTCCTGAGGACAGATTATTCCACCTGAGCCACCGGACCTCTGCTGCACCTCCAGAGTTCTCATGAGCCTCTTGGCCACTTTACGAGTAATTCTGCTGTTCCTCTGGGATGGGAGCACCTGAACCATGGCAACCCAAAGAGCCTGTGCAAATGTTCCTCTCCCTGTATGCTCCAATCTTGGACAAAATGAGTTGGTGCTTTTAAACAATTTAGCTGATCAGTCAGAGAGCACTTTGCATCTCATCAGTTCATGTTTCTCTGAAATGAGTGGGGAGGGGATGGGACAGAAAGCTTCTTTCTATGTAGCGGCCATAAGTCCCACTTGCTCACCAAAGCCCCCACCTGTTCAGGGTTCTGAAAAAAGCCCACATGCCTCAACAGATGTTCTGTACAGTCTCCTAACTGGGTATGGCAGGTGTAGAGAGCATGACATAAAAGCTTTACAAGGAGTGGTTAAAGTGGTTGAAAAGGCCATTTGTTTCATCCCTTCCAGAACATCTGCACCATTACATCATCTATATCTTCTGGCACAGTGTTTTCCTTCTCCCCTCTAGAAAGCAACCCTTCATAATTCACATAATCAAGCAGCAACTGCTGTCCTTAGATATTGCATCGACATAAAATACCTTATGAGAGGAACCAGATATATGGCAATTACAAAATAAATAAATAAATAAATAAATAATTCAAGTAGTGCAAGAAAAGTTATTTTATTTATTAATACCCAAAAGTATTTGGCTCCTATAGCCAATAGCAACTGCTATCCAGTGTATGTGACAATGGGCCATGAATGGAGGCTCTGGAAGATCTTAAAAGAATACATGTTGACTTTATTTACAGAATAAGTCAATATTCTGTAAATAATATTGATGTCCTCTATGTCCTTTAGAGGACCTTGGTCCATTTAGACTTTGACATATGTGACAGTTTCTTAAAGTCTATTCTCTGTGCTATAGGGAATCACTGGTTATGACTTTAGAACTGGGTGATGGGCTTATCTTACTGGTTTTAGTCAGAACAACAGCAGCAGCATTCTGGATCAACTGCAGCTGGAGGACTGATTTTTTTTAGGCAGACATGAGATGACACTGTTGTAGTAAACAATGTGACTAAAGATAAATGCATGGATGAGTTTCTCTATGTCTTTCTGGGACATTAGTCCTCTAATCCTGTAAATGTTCTTCAGGTGATAGAAGGACGACTTTGTAACTGTCTTTACAAAGTTACAAAGTCACATCCAGACTTGGGGCCTGGTCACCAGTTTGTAGCTTTAATACCTAAAGCTCTGTGCCGATTCTTAATTGGTCCTCTTTAGGTCCAAAAAGGCTGTGCTAGTTTTACAATCAGGCTCAATGGCAGATAGGCTCAGCTAAGTACGAGTGTACATGTTAGAACTTTTCAACATATGCATAAGCCAGAATTATTTGTAAAGTATCTCTTATTTACACCAGGTTAAAAAAACATGCAAGTATTAACTCTTACATACAACTTGCCTTAAATTTGGCTAAATCCATAATATCGGGCAGTTGCACTTTGTTTAATGTTGTGTTCCTACTCGCTGTTTTTTTTTTCAGAATTAATAGCGTTCATTTAGTTTGCTTAGTTTCATGGCACAGACTATGTGTAACTTTTTGTTTCATTAAAAAATTAATATTTTATAGTTTGATGTGGACATGACATCCTTTGTAGTAATTTATTTCCATTAACTGACTAACTGTACTAGTGCTGCATCGTCACAATTTTCTAAATTTTGAAATGCTAAAATTCTGCAGTCCTTATTTTTATTTGGTTTTGGAAGAATACTTTTTCTCAAAGAAAATATCTGGCTTTTCATGCAATTTTACAACTCACAAAAAGCCAGGTGGTAAAAGCTTACTCGAGCGTACCAAAATGCCACTTTAGTATGTGGACAGCCTTGGTTTATGAAGAAAAATGAGCACTACACTTGTGAACAGTGTAGAAGCTGCAGA
Source organism: Poeciliopsis gracilis (assembly GCA_911649635.1). Taxonomy (NCBI): domain Eukaryota; kingdom Metazoa; phylum Chordata; class Actinopteri; order Cyprinodontiformes; family Poeciliidae; genus Poeciliopsis; species Poeciliopsis gracilis. The sequence goes on from CAJVRI010000501.1 coordinate 244,030, forward strand.
GCAGCGTGCCTCCTTGTGTGACTCTGCAGGACACAGAAAGACGGTAAATACAGGCATGGCAAGACAGAGTGACTAGATCCGCAGCTTCTCACCACCCCCACTGCTTTTCATTCTGTCCTCCACTCCTTCCCCAGCTGTCATTATCAGCACCAAAAGGCTTAAGCTTAGCCTGTTCAGGCAACTGAGCAGAAATAAGCCGACACCCTGGCCACAAATGCTGCATTCATCACAAACAAGCACGGAACAACATGAGACCGCATCCTGTGTAATAGTGCATAAGAGGTTAACAGGACAATGTTGTAAAACAGATAGCATTATTTCACACAAAGTAATTCAGGCCTTGTTTATCAATTTTGACATTTTTTTAGGGATTTTTGTTTTGGTAAGAAAATGATGCACATTTTCTCAGGTAAAAAAAGCCCCTGAAATAGAACTTATCAGCAGACTGCACACGACCACAACAGCAAGATTTTCAGTTACTCTGAAACCTTTTAAAATGAACTATGAGGAATATTTTGTGTGAAAATGATTTTATATGCCTGTGAAAGTAGTCACCGTTATAATAAACTGATTCAAATAGTCAACTGGTTTAAGAACTTCCTGCAGTAATATAACGAATGGCATGTTTTATATTGTATTCATCTCTCTAGCATAGTCAGATGCATTATGTATAATAAAGTGTCTTGGTAAATAGGAAAGTACTCCCTCAGTTCATTGGTTTAATGTATCAAGGTTCAAGGCTTTATCGCATTCTAAAAGTATTTCAGTCTAACCCAAGGTGAATAAAACTACACATGACAGATTCCCTGATGATGCTGTTCAAAACAGAAAAGGTTTGGAAAAAATGAAGTACACCCTGAGCTAAGGACAAGCAAGAAAAGTTTGATATATAGAGTGAGAGAATAGGACTGTTCCTTTGCTGCTACGTTCTTCTCTGTGGAGTTTGGCTGTCTCTCACACTCCAGAAACAATTAAAGTAATTTCTCAGGTCAGTCTTCTTTAGCCAACATGCTAGAAGTTTAATGATTTTTTAAGACAAAAAAGTGAGCAAGTTCAGACAGACTTATAGTTTCTTGTTTTATAATATATTGAGAAATACATGTTCTGTGGATCTTAAATGTGAGAAAATGATGGGGATTTGTAACATTATGTTTGGAATATGTGTTACTTTTGAAGGACTCACATTCTGAATCGTCTGTGTACAGTTGTCACCACAGCTTTACATGCAACACATAACTCATACATGTTTTTTTGTTTGTTTGTTTGATTTTCTGTCATTGTGGGAAGTCACTGTGATATAGATTTTCACAGATCTATATCTGTGAAAATGTCACAGATATAGATCTGTGACATTTTCTTTTTTTTTCATTATCAAAAAAAATGTATGGAGAGGTTGATAGATAGCTATCAACCTCTCCATACATACATTTCCTCAGGATCTGGTAGCAATGCCTATGAGCTGCATGACCTGGGTCAGACTTCTGGGGTTTCCTTCCACCAGCTTCTGGTCGATTCCTCCAGACAGGACTGGTGGAAGTGACACAGGTTTCAAAAGAACTGAGTCACACACCTAAAGAGGTGTGTGAGAGGGCTCCATCTCACATACTCCTTGATAGAATTAGTAAGTTTCTTATCATTCTTACATTAGTAGTTTTACTACTTTGTTTTTCATTTCAAGGTTTAGTGAATTTGTTAAACCGTGTGAAAGATAAAACTTGCTTTTTCTTAACCTTGTAGCTGTTTCCCTATCTACTCCTTACTTGAGAAACTACCTGTGGTTAGGATATTAGTTCGTGTGTTCCTTCTTCCTTCTTATCAGAATGGCCCTCTTCTTTAATATATTACCCCCCACATTCCTTTCACTCCTGCTTTACGTTGTGTTACTAAAAAAGACAAGTGCTGAAGCAGAGTCAGAACGCAAAGGCGCAGTTCTCAAGCTTTTTGCAAAAGGGGAAGCAAAAAGCTTGATAGAAATCTTATAATCGTTGTCTGTGGTTCTCTATTCATGTAGGTTGAGAAAATACCTATCACTCCTCATAAGGTAATGGTATTTTACACCTAGTTGTCAAACTGCAACTCAATTAAGCATCCATGTCTGCTAAGGTGTAGACTGCAGCTTTTCTTCACCAACAGAAAGTTCAATGACTGAAATCTAATATTTTTGCTAAAATCAACATGTTAACAACCATAAATGAAGAAAAAATGAAGTTATAGATATTATTTTAACAGTTGCAATTTGTTATGTTAGCAGTAATTCAGGAAGTTGTTAATATTTTGTTTTAAATAACTGACCAGTAGATCATCTTATGCTTTTGAACCTTTCTGTAAATATCACAATAAAATGAAGAGTATAATTCTATGTATATCTCATACTGACCCTCTATAGACCCTGTTCACCACACCTTATATAAGTCAATAGGTCATTCATGGGCCCTTGAAGGCATGTGGGTATCTTGAGGAGGTAATTTTATGATTTGGATGTAATGTGTTGGACCAGAAACAAATTGTAGACACACACACCAATCCCAGAGGGACCAGAAATGGACACAGCTAGGATCAAGAGTTGGCTGGATGTGTGAAGAAATGTTTTAGTTGATGGAATGTACAGACAGAACCCCCACAGATCTCAAGGAAGCTGCAGTGTAATTACACTGCAGCTTCACTGGGTGGGGAAATGAGAGGCACCGGCATGGACGCTGCAGTGAGTGCTTCACTGTCAGTCTGATGAAGGATAGTTATAGGTTGTGCTTGCATCAGAGTGTGTGACGGAATGTGACTCAGTTTTAAAGATGCATTTTCTTTTCCTCTTGTAACATTTAGGCATAAAATGAACACTTTAGAGTTTGGAAGAGTTTGGAGTTGCTTTGACAGCTTGGGATAAAAGTCTTTTATTTGGAAAGCTGATCTGTGACTGTAGACCACTTCCCTCACACACACCTTGGATATGCACAGAAACTCTGTTAAGGCCTGAGATTTGGGCTTTGTGATGGCCATGCTGCAACATCGACTCTGTTGTCCCGAAGCAACTTTGTAGCAATATTGCATATAAATACAAACACATGCATTTATGCATGCAGTTTACTAATGTGCTTTTCTTTACACAACAAATTTGTCCATGACCTCAAAGAACTTCAAAGCAGTGAAACATGAGAATGACCATAGGCCTTTTTTCTGTGTAAGCACATTACTGTCATGGGTCTGGAAATTGAGTCCATGGGATATGATCACCATTAAAAGAGCAGTGCTGTCTCTGTAAGAAAAGACTGACTGTAATGAGGCTGACTCATTTTAGCCAATCTGCTCATTTTGTCATCTGAAACGTCCTGAGTCCTATGTCAGATTAAAGCTCCACAACTAATTATCTCTCTTACACAGTACAACTAACTTACTCAGGTCAATGGATATATAAATGTGTTAGATATGATTCATTTACCAACCCAGAAACGTCTGGTTGAATTATTCCACACTGCACGACATACAGCAACAGTTCCCTTTTGACCCTAATGTTAATGTGTAGCCTTAGGCAAGTTCAAGAACTCTGATAGGGATGAGGAGATTCATTTCTACATTAAGTTATCTAAAATCTAGCTAAGAGAAACCAGCAACAAGCTCATTAATGTTCTGATAAATGGAAGATTAGCATTTTTAGTGACAGACAAGTACCAAATAAAAAAATCTATTTAATTAAATTGTGTTTCTTTTGACAGTGCCAATTAACTATATGGGTAATATGGGTAATCTAAGGCACTATGCAAAAAGAAGACAAATTTAAAAATGCTTCTGATCTGCTAACCTGAAGAGTTGAGTGTGATTTAAAACAGTTATTTAATTAAATTTTCCTCTGGACAGTTCTTTGCATCATGTCATAATGTTATTCCCTCATCAAACCCATATCTAGAGAATTGCCTAGATTCTTTCACACGTTTGATAAATCCTTTAATCTCCATGGCAACCATTCAGCTGTGGAAAACGCCTGGGTGGACCAAGCCCTGCCTTCAAGTCGTAGCTGCTCCTCTGAGTCCAATCAACTCCTTCAAACTCACAGGCAGCAATTAGCAAATACTAAAGATGAATCAAGTCATGCACTTATATTACAGCAGCACAATATTAACACATAGTTATTCTAGTAAGGATACATTAACATAATCTCATTTAAAAAAAATATTGCAATTAAAACAAGGTAGCCTAGATACATGTCTTATGTTCTATTCTGTTACAGTCCAATTCTTGCTAGTGTTGCATGTACCACAATTATTAGAATCATTATGTTGTGTTATCTTTCTTATATTACTAGTTTTATACTACTAATTGCTTTTCATTTAAATGTAAACTAATGTTAACTAATGTTTCCTTAACCTCAAGCATGTTTTTCCAGGTGATGTCTAAATCTTTTTTAGGAGATCTTCCTGTGATACTCCTTAGTTGTAAAACTGTCTGTGTGTAGAACTTAGTTTCTGTTTCCCCCCTTCCTTGTTATCTGGATAGCCCCCCTTTTGTTAAGATCTCTCTCCCACATTCTATCCACGCCCTTTCCCTGCTAATAAAAAGGCAAGTTCTACAGCAGAATGGCAGAACACAAGGAGATATTTATGGGTTAAAGTAAAGAAACATATGTGAGATCTTATGGCAAAAACCATCAGTCAGTGGAAACTGGAATTTAATGGGTTTTAAAGTATGCTCTGAACATAATAAATGACAGAATGAAAGAAGAACCTACAGTAATTTCAAAAAAAGTAAATTGAGCTTCTCCTCACAGTCATGCTTCTCTGTTTAATTTCCATTCCTCTGACATCAAACATGTCCAGGTTCATACACAAAAGTATTTCCAGTTGATGTCAATATTATTAGCCCACTTCATTTTGGATGCTTATAATTTTTTGCTTTACACACAGAAACCAAATTATTTCACAAAAATCAAAGATTTTTTTCTCTTCTTTGTAAATTAAATGAATTTAGTCTGAATCATAGGAACCTGATTTCCTCTCTTGAAATAAAGTACAAAGTAAACTTAGAACCACTTTCCCATAACACTTATTTCCTTTATTTAACCAGGTAAACCACGTTGAGATCTGGATCTCATTTTCAAGAGGGACCTGGGCAATGAAATGTTTGAACCTTTAATTTGTGATTCTTGAACAGAAGTTTTCTAAATGTGTTACCTTGCAACAAATAGTTACCGCAACTCTTTAAAATCCTTCATCACCCTGTCAGGTTGAAGCAATTAGCAAAAGCAATGTATATCATTCCAAATAACCCTCCTTCTTTTTAATATCTCTCTTTGTATCAAAAAATATGAAACAGGGAAACACGCAGGAACTACCCCAATATCCTGCTGCTGCAGTAAAGCAGGTCAGACAAAACCCTGTTCTGTTCAAACCACTACAGCATAAAGTTTAAGTATGTTTATAGTTGATGATCAAAGTAAACTGAGGTTTTGCAAAAGCTGTGGAGAAATTCAAGTTATCAAACAGATACCTGGCAAATTTGTATGAAATATTGAAGGAGGGAAAGATACTCAAAAGGCAGTGTGCGTTAAAGCTCGACCTTCTACAGTCAGAGAAGAAAAGAATGATGAACACTAAAACCACTGTCTGCATGTGTAGAAATGGGCTCTGCTTTGTCACTTCTGTTTACTGTCACCTCCCCAGCTGATGCTGCCTAAATGAAGCAGGGATCTTTTTGGGGTTAATAAATCTCCCCAACATGTTCCTGTTCTGATCTCAGGTCCTTCTGTTTGCACTGCCTTACTTTAAAAACAACCTTCAGTCTCAAGAGGAAAGCAGGAAAACAAAAACACCTTTGGACAGTGAAATTGCCTTGTCACACAAAAAGAAGGCATTATTGTGATAAATCACCTCATTTTTTTTTCCATAACTAAAGTCTGCCATGGTGTACCTTCCAGTGCCATCAACCATCCTGAGCTCTGATATGGATGGACTTTACAGAATAACAGAGACCATGGCACCTCACAGTAACACTTATTAGGTCAATTGTTATTATTATATGTATGCTTCCTCTTGGTCCAAGTGTGAGACAGCATAGGGAAATTTTCTATTGTTATGCTGATGACAGCTGCCAGGACAACTTCACTTGAGGTTTTATGAACTCTCAAAGTTTACATCTGGAAAATCGCCAAAAAATAGAAACATTTTGTTCTTAAGTTATGCTGAAAAACTAGTCCAAGGTTTTGTAATTTCAAGGCTGGGCTACAGAAAGTTTGTACTATCAGGAAGTTGAAAGAGTGCAGTTAATAGTTTAAAATTCCTAAACTACAAAAAAAAGTATTTTCATAAATCTGTTTATTTCAGTTCACACATGATGAGTTCAAATGTTGTAGATTTGTACCAAGAACGGATTGTTCTTCAAATTAATGAGTTCTTAAAAAGTTAAATAGCCCTTTAATATAGTGCCGATAGTGAATTAAAAATAGGGCATAGACTTTAACATCGCAATGTCCCTTTTAATGTTTACAAGCTAATCATTTCTTCTTTGTCTTTCTATTATGTTTTCTTTTCTATACTATAGATGCTATATTGCTGCCACTTGACAGTGGTGAGGCCTTCAGAAATGCTAATTTAACTTGGTGTTGTCATAACACCAGACAAAAACCTAACAGAGCTATATGAGATCTACAGAAACATCAGACACTAGTTGCTTTTTTCCTAAAATAGAGAGTCTAAAACATAGAAACAGAACAAAACCTTGTTAGTTTCCTGTTTTATTCCATCTTACTAAATGAAAAAAAACAACAATGATTCTGTCCAGAAGTCTTTTAAACATCCAGATAATGATCCAGGCTCTTTGTATTACAATAAACACTATACCCTTTATAGTATGTAAGTTGAATAAAAAAATGTTTTTTCATGTGTAAAACATGGCTCTCCTTCACTTCCTCCAAGTGCTACGATTGCTGTTTGAAGAAATGCACCACTCCCAGTCAATAACACCTGATCAGAGCCAGTAGGAGGGTCTTAGTGTTGTCAATGAATCTTGCGTTATTTCTGCTTAATGTGCTAATGGTGGAGAAACAACTTTAAGTTTCAAGAAAACTGCTAATCCACCGTCATTAGTGACCGTACTAACTAGCCTGATAAGTTGTGGCAGGCTCCAGTGACTAGGAGTTGTAGTGTCGTACAGAGAAAGGGGGAGACTTTGAGCAGCTCATGTATATTTACAGAACTCAGACCTTCCTCCTGGCTCTGACTCGTTGTTTCTGACACAGTTGTGTATTTCTAAGGTTAGTACTTGATGAACTGATTTTTTTTCACAGATTATTTTTCTCATGCTATGCTGTCACAGCAAAGAGCGAATTATAGAAAATATGTAAAAAAAAAACATAGAGATATGTGGATTTTTAAAAAAAGTTACATACCTCAGCTTTAAATCATTTTTAGTAGCTCAAAGTAGGTATGAATATTCTCTTACTATATATAAACATATAAGGAAGAAGCTGTTCTTTTACAGGGACATTTGTCAGTAGGTGACTATGATCTGGACGCCTATAGCTCTTTGAAGCAAGTGTTATGTCAGTAACATCATTGAATCTCATGTATGTTGTGGATTTGTTTTTAAACATACACAAAAATCTAACATTAAATCTCTGAAAAAAAGTTTCTGATTTACACTAAAACATAGTGTAAACATAGCTCGGTGCCACATCAGTTTGCGCTCACACAGAATGCTGACTGTGCAGAATCAAACAAGAGAGACACAATGAAAGTGTCCAAAATTTGTGCTAAGTGTAAGACTAGCACTACTTCAACACATACTGACTCAAGGGAAGGTCAAAAGAAACCATCTGAGAAATTCCTCAAGAAGGAGTAGGGACGTATTTGCTAAAAATGGTGCCAAAGTTCTGAGTAACGTTTTGAGCATAATGCCTGGTTTGACATTTATTAAAATGATGTAACCAGACGGTTTACATCGAGGTTGCGGGTAACTTTTGTTCACACTAAGATCATTAGTTCTCACTATGGCGAGTCCTTTTACATAAGGCAAACATGTAAAAGAACAGGGTTTTACTGTAAATGTCTTAAGAAATACAATACATTTAAACTGCATTTGTATTAAATGTGCAAAGGACAACTGAAATACTATAATTTCCTCCAATTTTGGTTACAATAAGAGAAAAAATGAAGACGTAGCTGAAGCCATCAGCTGAAATCAGAAGTGCAGCAGGTTAAACCAGTGGTACTGTGAGGTACAGAGACAATAGAATAACTAAACCTCTGACAGCAGCAGACACTGCAAACCTGTGCTGTACTGGGTGTGGCTGCTGACACTGTACAGTGATGTCAACTGATAATCCCTCTATGTCTCAAATCATAAATACAGAAACAGAAAGTCATTGTCATTTTTTTTTAACTAATTATTTTCCAGCAGATGTCATGCTGGTTTAAAGAAGAAATAAAAAGGTAAATTACTCAGTTACTGCATTCGGGTGTCTGGTAATTTTCACCATTGTCTCCCAGCAAACTGCTCTCTATGTCTCAATGTGCCTTATGATCCATTTGAAGAAATTTACGAAAAACAGAATTCGGGGGGAACAAATAACACTGAAAATGTTGTGAAATTTTCTCAAGGATTGAGAAATGCTGAACCTTTCAGAGAAAAATCTAATAAAACATGTTTTTACACATCTTTGCCATAAAGAGCTTGTCTGCTCACCCTTTTATCAGTTAGGAAGAGTAGCACTTTTGGATTATAAGGGCTTTCTAAATGTTTTTTGCTCTAATAAGGCAAGAAGGGTAACGTCAACGCTGTACCAAAACAAAGGAAAGAACTGCACACACAGATTAAATTGACCAGGTTTGTTTGAGTTGTCCACTTATTCCACTTATTCACTGTGTATGTCTTTATTTGGTTTCACTGAGCAACAGTGGTAGGAAGCCCCTGGTGCATTTTGAACAACACTTGATTGCAGCATTACTTCAACTCATCTGGGATTTATGGCTTCAGTTGCAGTATTATTTCAGCTTTTGTGACGTTAATTAGCTTCTCCCAGTTGTAAACCACCTTGTTATGGTTATGCATAAAAACAGATAATCAAAAGTAACAAAAAGCATCAACAGAAATTCTTCCAGCTACATGCCATCCACAGCAAAATAGAATAATGGTTAAAAAGCATATTTTTTCTGTCAGAAACAGAAAAATTAAAGATTTAAAAAGGTTAAAAATCTGAAACAGTAGCTATTCCAACTTGCTGTCACTTTGAGCAGAGCAATTCTGGAAATGTCCATGTTGTTGATTTAGTTTGAAGTAAAGCATGACCCTGCTGTGCTATTGATACTGGATATTAAGATTTCTCTTATTTTCTTGATTACCCTAACACAGAGGTGTCACTGTGCCACATCTGATCCAAGTTTTCTCGCAATCATCACACATACCTATCAAGTTTTTATATTTCATCTGTCAAAGAAAGAAACACCATCAGTAATGTGAATTGTGATGTGAATTTCTGCACAGTCAGCTGTCCACTGCTCATTATGTATTTCATTGCTTTGTGTGTATAATAATCCAATGGAAATCTTGCTGTTCAAATTATATTAGGATCCCTCTGAGCTCAACCCAATGTGACACATTTAGCATTTGAACTGCAATCTGAAAAATTCAACTTGTCTTTTAGTCCCAGCAACCTTCCTACATGTGAACAGAAATTCTCTCTGCTCTTCAGAGGGAGGCCCACAGTACCACACCACACACTAATCTCTATGCAAGACTTCTGGACACGTTTTGATCTTTGCATGGAGTGGTGCTAGTTTGTTTCAGCTGCCTGGTCAGAGACAGGACAGCAGGTTCATTGCAGCTGCCATGCCAGAAGTGTCACAGTAAATTGTGACACTGGCAATTTAAAAAGCTGGCAACACAGTTTGAGCATGGGTAGATTGACTATAGACCAGCATGGCCAGTCACCATTAATCCATGATCACAGTCATAGTCAAGCCAAACAGGTGTGCACACAAGTTATCAATGCTGCTTCCACCTTCATAGAAAGCCACATTCCAAATCATGAAAGGTGCTCAAAGCAACCTGAAATGTATTCAGGTGTGAAAGGGTGGTGAGTGGTTATCTGCTACTCAGTTACTCAACTAAGACAGTGGGAGAGAAATCACCGGCCATCTGTGCAATATACACACACATTTTACCAGAGACATTAGATAATGCTGTTGCCCACTGACAGATAACAAGACCTTTCTGGTGTTTATTTTTTTAATACAAACAGTCAATATTTTATTAAAAATGGCTAGTTAACATCTCCTTAGGATCTTGGTTTGAGACCTCATTTAAGATTAGCTACTGGAAACATGCACAGCTCACTTTAGTTCTCGTCATAGAACTGATCACTACTTAACTGTGGAGACTATGTTTGAAATGAAAAGGCTTTAAGAACCACAGCCTTAAGTCAATAAGAACAATGAGAACCTTGGTGAAATGAGGAGAGCCTGATGAATTAATCAGAATTGACAGATGATTAAATTTCTGAGTAACCAGATAACCAAAACCAGATATCAACATTTCATGTATTAAAAGACATATTATATATGAAAAGACCTTCCCATAACAGGAGACACAAAGTGTTTCTCCTGTTTTGTCTCCTCCTGATTTCCACAATGCTTTAAAGTTGCAAAGTCACTTTTCTTATTCAGTGCAAGATCTTTCAGGGCAGAGTGAGAAAACAGGAAAGCGAGAGAGTTATGCCAGATGAGTGAGAGGTGACAACCCTAAGGCCTTTGCTCCTGTCTAAAGTCCTCTACTGCCTCCATCGGGTTTTCTTTGAGTGTAGTTTTGCTTCTGACTTTCACCCATCTTCCCATCATCTCTAATATCCCTTTGGGATCAATAAAGTATATTTGAATTTGATCAGTTAAAGAGAAGCATCTCCAGAATGATGCCATCACAATTTGTTTTCACAGTTTGGATTTTGTGATAATTTCTTTCAAACTTGACATAGAATTTACTTCATTTTCTTCCAGAATTGCAGGATTTGACACCCGTACTCCCTGACTAATGTTCCTGTACTCCCTTACTAATGTTCTCCTGGGCTGGTTGGTTAGTTTAGGTAGACATCCATGTCTTGGTAGTTCCAGTTTGTCCATCCTCTCTGCATGTTCAGAAGATGGATTGAACAGAGCCCTGTGAGATTTTAAAAGCTGGGATATTGTTTTAGAACCAGACCCAGCTTAAACTAGCTACTCTAATGTCCCTATAGACAGCTGTTCTCAGTTGTCACGTCAAATAAAGTCAAATCTTATTTTGAAATTTTCAGTAAAGTCATTCCTTTCATTGACAGTGAACCCTATTTTCATACAAGGTTGTTGTTTACAGATGGATTGTTTATTATATGTACACAATTGTCTGACAGGTCTTGTGCCTTTGGTGCCACACCATATCAGCATGTTTCTATCTGAACACAAATAATGAAAGCACCGCTGCTCCAAAGCAAACTGGCAAACGGTAAGCAGAGCAGTTAACAGTCAGAAAACCTTCTGCAGGGTGAGGAAGAAACCTTACCCTGCAGAAAGTCCCACCCTGCGCTGTAGACAAGGTCTGCTTGTCTACAGCACTGCTTTCTCTTCCTCTTCAATAATATGTATTTGCAAGGATAAAGTAAACAGTTAGAAGGATATTTCTATGTAACATTAAAGATCAGTTATCTGTGTTTGTTCTCTGTCACAGCCTTGGCTTTAGGAGGGCAAACACCAGCAGCACTCTGGCTCACTGCATAAACAGTTTGTTTGGAGAGAGATGTGTGGATTGGAACCTATGAGGATATTTTACTGATTCTATGTTCATTTTCTTATTGGACATTTTAAAGCCCAGTTCAATAATAAACTCACAAACATTAAACAATATCTGACATGGGTTCTTTACATGACTAACTGATGTGCGATAGATGGAAGATGCAGCTGGCTCATTGGGTGAGGCAAGATTCTACATCTAACTCCAAGTTTCGTGTGTCGTTAATCGGATCAACTTTTTTATTTGGTGTGGAAACCATTGAGACAGGTACTCTATCTCAGAACTAATAAGCTGAAAGAGGCCTTAGATGGTTATAAAGTTGGCTGTGCCATTGCCAACTGGCAACGCCACAGGTATGTAATGGTTTTTCAGTTGTTTTAATGAAAAGAGTGAGGAGTGAGGAGGATAAGAATGTTCCCAACAGGAATAATTTGGATGGAGACAGAACAATATGGAGTTTTGTGCTGGGATCTATTTAATAATGTTACAGGTTGTATATCTGCAGAATTACTTTCATCTATGAACTAACATATATCAACATAGATTGGCTGTTACAAATAAATGATAATGTTTTCAGGACAGATCAAACAGATCACAATTCTGAACAAGAAAATAAAATGTGCTCTCCGTCAGGATGACATCAGTCACATATGGTGTTTTGTAAAAACGTTGTAAAACAGGAATGCATTACTCTTGGGACCCAAGCAGTTTTTTTAAGTCGTTTTTTTTTTTTTTTTGGTTTGTTTTTGTTTTTAAATTAAGCTCTCACAGATAACTATTACTTAATTTTGGGTATGATATTTTTTTTTAACTGTTTTCATCAACTCCTGCTGTGCTGTGCATTATATTAAGGTTATAGTTTATATATAACAACTACAACCTGAAGACAGATCAAAAATGAGGAGAGTTCAAAACTGTCCCCCAAAAATCCAAACCGATGTTATATTTGTTATACTTGAATTGTTAATGTAAACCTTTACCACTATAACAATATAGTTCAGCTTCATCTTGAAATCAGAATCACTGGGGTCAGTAAATTCTAAATTGGGGGAAGTTTTCCAAACCTGGAAGAGTTTGTAGGAAAGGATTTACTGTCAGACAGAAGGCATAGCTCAAAAGTGCTGAGGAATTACCGAGTCAACAGTTCTGCAACATGCTCTCGTGATGCATAACTTCTTTTATTAGCTTTTACTGTTGCCCACAATGCTAATGGTGAAGTTTTCAGTCAAGTCCATTGTGGTTGCAGTTTTTCAGGACTCTGGGATAAACTGGGAAGCCTTGGCTATAACACTTCATAATACTTCAGGGATTTTTTATAATGGATCAAGTTTGGCTTTTCACATTCCAATACTTCATGAGTAAAACAGGGCATTATAATCATCTGGACTCTGAACATTTTATTATAACAATTCAACTAAAAGAAGATGTATTGTTTAGGTGAGAAAAAGATAAAAGCGCAGTATATGTTCAAATGAAAAGAAAAACTCCTCTGAAACAGCATCAAAGCCACATTAGAGACATTGTGTTAAAATAGCTTGTGTGGTAAAATAAAGATATTCAGGACTGACAGAATCACTCAATGTTCCTTTGCCAATAATGTTGGGCTGCAGCTCTGACTCATACTTCAAGAGTGCTTTTACATTTCTTTTTAAGTGAATATTCAGTCACATTTCAAAACTGACTTCCCATCCTTATTTCTATTATTGTGAAAATGTTACCTGCTGAACTGTTCCTTTGAAGCTGAATGCAGAACAGAGGTTAAAATTAACGTCTGTGCCTATATGCTTCTGGCACCTATATGGCACCTATATGCTTAATTTACTTTCCTTTCATTCCTTTCCTCTCTCCCCTTCTCCTTACTTTCTTTTCCTTTTATTTCCTTTTTTCCTTTCCTTTCCTTTCTTTTCTTCTCCTTTTCCCCTTTCTTTCCTTTCCTTTCTTTCATTTCCTTTCCTTGCTTTTCCTTTCTTTTCCTCTTTGGAATCCTATGCCCAGCATTCTTCCTATTTATGCGAAGAAAAGGATGCTTCCTTACATAGATGACAGAAATTGATTTTAAAAAATGAATGAATTTATTAAAATGGCAATTCTTTCATCTTTGGCTGTTGCAATCATTTCTGTGCCCTCAAGCTCTAAAAGCAATCATTGTATGGTCAGACTAAATGAAAGTTCTTTTTTTTGTGTATTTTTTTATTGTATTGAATATGTAAAAAAAAGAAAAATAACTTTGATGATAAAATATATTACAAGTTTACAAGTTGCTTTACCTTACTGCTAGCGGGAGGTTGTTTCGATGGTGCTGGTTTGGTCAAGTAAGAGTTGGGCTAATGTACATGAAATGCTTTTTCATACTGGACATTGAGTGCATTTATATGTTGCTTAGTTGCTTATTGAAATTATTCAAGGAACAATTAGTAGATGAGGATTTAATCCATATTCAGAACATGATTCTTGTGGTTATTAGGCTACAGCAGTAACATCAACAAAATCTTGAGTTGAAGGTTCAGAAATTCTAGTATCTCAATTTTTTGCTTTTTGTAACTATTAAACTAAATGATAATGTGACTTGACCTAAATGATTTGAATAATCAATCACATTATGGTTGTCAGTCAATGGGAGGTACTCATTATAAAATTGATTGCAGGAGACATGTAGGTCTGATCAGAAAAAATGTCGGAAAGCGTTCCTGATGTATTTATGGAAGACATCAGTTATCCTGCTCAAACTTTAGGAGTGAACTGTTTTATGAAATGTTTTTGGGGTTTTTTGTCTGTTTATTATTTTAATAAAACAGTTAATATTTTATTAAAAATGGTTAGTTAACATCTCCTTAAGACCTTGGTTTGAGAGTTCATTTAAGATTAGCTACTGGAAACATGTACATCTCACTTTAGTTCTTGTCATAGAACTGATCGCTACTTAACTGTGGAGACTATGTTTGAAATGAAAAGGCTTTAAGAACCACAGCCTTAAGTCAATAAGAACAATGAGAACCTTGGTGAAATGAGGAGAGCCTGATGAATTCATCAGAATTGACAGATGATTAGATTTCTGAGTAACCAGATAACCAAAACCAGATATCAACATTTCATGTATTAAAAGACATATAATATAATTTCAGACACCAAAGATATTTCTGGACTAAGATCCTAGAGGTTATTACTGGAATTTAATGGACTCTGAAAAAAATGTGAAATAAAAACAAAAAAAGTCCTACAGATTTGAGGCTGACATTGTCATTTCTGTTTTGACCCTCCCTGTTGCTGACCTGCACCAACATGAGCACAACAGTAGACATCAGTAGTTTAACTTCATTGGATCTGAGAACATGAATGTGATTCAATTTGAATATGCAGTCATTTATTTCAGTCATTCCATCTCTAAGAAACATGTGATATCGATTAATCACATGTTTCCAAACATTTATTTCTTTTAGTTATGGTGATTTTCTAAATGAAAGGATGACATATAAAATTCGATTGCTGCATCAGACAATGTTCCTATTTAAATCTTTAGTAAGATACATACTAAAGATTTAAATCTTTACCAGAAATGTTTATTATTTCTGGTAATGCCAATATGTGCTTTTTGTTCAATCAGTAATGATTTCCAATAGGAAATATTAAACTGCGGCACTTCTGTTACAAGATGCTGCTGAAACCTTCAGCACCTTTCATTAAAATATTTTAACTGCATACATGTGTCTGAGTGAGTATACACTGTAAAAAAGGAACCGAGGGGGTTGTCTTTCTAGGAGAGGCAGCACGTTTAGTGTTTGTAGCTCCCACTTTGATCACTCCATGCCTGCTGGCTCTAAAAGCATTCTCACCAAACATGACCATGGGAGCTCATTTTCTTAATCTGCTGATTTTTAGTCACACTTTGGTGCTTTTACAACTGAAAAGTCGCACTTGTATACTGATCAGGGCTTAATTTCCATGAAAACAATCTTTTCCTGTTAGCATTAGAAACGACACGATCTGTGACTATGGATAAAGCAGGTGTCAAGACACACTCTCATTGTCACCATCAGTGACAATGAGAGTCAGAATTCATCAAGAATGCTCAAGGTGACCTTGAGTCAGTGAAACACTGTGTTGCTTTCATTTGTTTGAAAGGACCAGAGAGGTTGTCCTCTCTGCACTTATTTTATTGGACCACCAGTGGCAGGAGACATTGCTCCCTCACATGCATACAAATGTCATAGTGAGCAGCTGATGGTCCTGTGAAGAAACTATTCAATGTTTTACTAATTCATCTCTTTATTCTCTGTTTAGGAAGGGTTTGTTCTCCTTTCCCCCAACATCCTTCTCTCTAATTTCCAACCTGGCTGGGGCTTTTCTTTGCAGAACATTCCATCATGCAAAGAACTTAGTATGACCTTTCAGTTGACCTTTCCTGAAGAAAGAAAAACAGCCTTCATGTTTCCACAGGGTTGTTTTTTTTTTACATCCTTATGCCTACAGTAATGTCTTCAATCAGTTTAAAACATACATACCTCATATGCTCTGGCAGGAAATGCAATATAACTAGAGAACACTGTTTTATTGCTAAGACCAAAGCATAATAATATGACTTACACAACTGTCAGACACAGAGTTTGATGTCAGAATACATTTGCTGCAGGTACAATCTGTTCATTCAGAATTTACCATTTCAAAAGCAATTACACAGAATACTCTCTTCTCTGAATGGTACAGACATTTTTGTGGAAGAGTAAACTACGCAATTACTATACTGGAAAATAAGGTAGCCTGGAGAGTCTCTTAAGGTGTATCTTAAGAAGTAACTTTGTGTTTAAAAAAAAAACATAGTTTGTGATTTTAAGTTGTTTTGAAATTAAATTGTTTTCACCATTTAGTTTCTGAAATTAGAGCACACTAGCATGCCAAGACCACTGCTTCTCTCCACAGGTGTTCTTCCACTTCATGCAAAAACTGAATGCCTATTTGCTAAATGCCACAGTAATAACAGAACAAGTCAGAGATTTATTTCTTAATATCCTCAGCATTATAAGTGTAAACAGAAAAGCTTTCTAGTTTATTTTCTTATTTTCCCACTGATCAGCAGACCACAGCAGTGTCTGTTTTAAACCATGAACCTCTTCAAGCTAAAACAGGTACACATAGCACACGGTCCCTTGTCACTTCTTCTATTTCACAAAAAAATCCAATAGTGTTTTAATTCAATTAGTAAAGAGTTAACAAAAGTAATTGTAACATCCCATCAGAAGTGGAATATCTGTCTCCTCAGGACTATGAGCAGGTCTCTAGTGAATTGGTAATGATTTTCCTGACTGGAGTGGAAGAGAACAGCCTGAGGACTTGGCCTGAGATAAGGACAAGTAATGATCTTTGGCCAGTGAGTGAGACATGCTGTGGCCATTTCCACTCATGTGGTCTAATTCTGCACTCCAACAAATGCTCTGCATGGAGTCATTGCCCCACTCAAGGATGTGTGCTGGGAGTCCCACCGAGGGAGACTAAAGCTCAGTGTCTGGGATGTGCTGGGAAGTTCCTTAGGGGAAGCAAGTGCTGTCTTCCACTATGGCACTTAAAAAGGCCGGTCTTTTATTCTGGTAAGGGGAGGGGAAGAGAGGATATGGAGGGTGGGGATGGGGTAAAGGGGCTTCCTGGCTGTGTCTGCAGGACCGTAACAGATGGCCAACTGGACAGCCACAATAGGGCCTTCTGGTGCCATCCTCATGCTACATATGCTTCACCCTACGGCTACGACTTCCTAGAGATTGAAATTTCTCACAATTTTTCACAGCCGTCACCATGACTACACAGCCCTTAATGGCTGAAAAGACTTCAGCATGGATCAGCACAAAAAGACTGCAAAATTAACAACCTCTTCAAAGGGTAAATCACCATATGTGAAGGAGTTTAAAGCTGGTTGTTGGTTATTTGTTTAAGAGACTTAACACAAACATGGATAGTGGACAGCTGTGATAACTGCCTTTCAGTATTGGTTCACTTTCTGATTTCTTGGATCCAGATGATTAATTTAATTTCTTTCTATTTATGACAGGATAATCAGGGGCATTTCCAAACAATGCTGAGTAGTCATCTGGAGAATTATAATGCAGCAGCTGGGCTGCTTTGTTCAAATGATAAACCCTCTGATTTGTGGAATACTTTGAGGGCAAACCCAATTGATTTTATTATTATAAAAATGGTTCTGTGGAGTGTAGTCAATGAACTACTGAGGCAATTGGACAGCATAAAGTGATTTGAAGGATTTAATCAAGATCACAAAATCACCATTCAATCCAAATCCATCCATTTATATTTAAGGCAAAAACACAAAGTTTGATCAACTTTTAAATAATTACGATATCATACTACTGTTGGGGAGTAGTAGGAGAATGATGGTGTAGCATGTTTTCAAATGACAATGCGTGAATGAACAAACGTATTCAAATGTGATTTTAATTGTTTCTGTTGTTATTTAATAAAAACACAGAAATTAAAAAATTGTGTTTGTTGACAAGCAGAATACTTACACATTTTTGCACACATCTGAAACAGCTGGTGTTGAAGGTATGGCAATGAGATGCACAACCATTATTCAGGAATGCCATTGAGCATTGAAAGAAAATGAAGAAGTGGACAGAGATTCAAACATTATGGCCATTCTAAACCTGACCATCACATTAACATTTTGCTGCATAAGAAAAATGGTTGCAACAGACAAGTATAGAGGTCACTGATTACATGATCACTATTCAAATCTTGCACCTGAAAGAACTTTCTGGATCAAAGACAATTGATAGATGGTAAAACTGCTTAATCTTTTATCTTTATATTTTGGTCAGACACATGACTAATTACAAAGAAACAACACAAACACAGCTGCTCATTATCAGCATTCTGTTGTTCTATCACTCTGTTCTCAGGGGAAAGTGAACTGTGGCATCTCCATGCCCTTGCCAATACTTTGTGAAACAAACAAAGTTGTGGAGCAGAACTAGGAACTAATTTCATTAGCGGCTGCCATTTGTGACTGATTACAGGGTGTTGCCAGTGCCGGGTAAGGAGGTCTAAGGTTCTAAGAGGTTAATAACCAGTAACAATCAATTACTCACCCAATTTGATATAATCAATGGGGTTTCCAATCAGACAAGAAGATGAGGCAAAGAATACAATGAAACCTCAAACATGCTGAGCAATGAGCATCAACTGAGCTGCACATACATATTTTATTCCTGAAGTTTTAACTCTGAAGAATGCACTGTATCACAATGCACATTGTGGTGATAGTCTGAAAAAGAATCCATGCCCTTCTAATTGTTTCACCATTTTGTCACTTTACACCCACAAACCTAAATGTGTTTTCTATGCAGTTTCATCTGAAAAACCAATATAAAGTGGTCTAAAATGGTGAAGTTGAAAAGAAAGAAAACATGATTTTTAACCTTTTAAACCAATACAATCTGAAAAGTGTGATGGGGATTTGTATTCAGCCTTCCAGAGCAATATTTTACAAAACCACTTCTCTATGCAGTAACAACTAAAAGTCATTCAGGGTATCTGTCTTTGGGTACATGCAAAACAATGAAATATTTCATCACTCTTCTTTGCAAGATAACCGAAAGCAGACTCAAATCAGATGAAGAACATCTGTTTTTTTCTGGGAGAGTGATGTCCAGTGACTGACCTGTCCATGGCCTTCACAATGTTGTTTCTTCACGAATGTTGTTTAACCAACTTCTAGATTTGATTTACGAGTACAAAAGTAAAGGGGGATAAATATATGCCAACTACACAGGTCAGATTTTTATTCTAATAAAGGTGTTTTAAAAATGATTTTTTAAATTTCCCTTTCCAGTAATTGTATCATGCTGGTGTTTAGTATCCAAATTAAATACGTACATTGAAGTTTGTGTACTTTTAATGGGATAAAATATTAAATGTTTCTTAGGCCTGAAAACTCTTGGATAGCAGCTAAAAACCATTTATGAACACAGGATTGGAAGATATTTGACCAGATATAACACAATAAAAAACAGATAAAACCAAATTCCTCAACAGAATGAGTCATGCTCCATGTGCATTTTCAAAAAAACAATGTACACAATTGATACTTTAATTAGTGCCACTGATAGGGCTTTATGTATTTTCATGCATCTCCAACTCTATTATCACTGATATTTAATGATCTCTAAACCTCTGTCCTGCTAGTATTACAACAGAAAGTCTGAGCTTGTTATCTGAAGTGGCTTAGTCTCATGCCAAATGCAAAAAATATTCTTTCTTTTCTTTATTCCAATCACCATTCATTTTGAAAGAACGTCTATCACCAAACCTATAGAATCCTTGTAGGCTTCTATGTCTAAGGAGACAGAAGGCTTCTATCTAGGGTTAAGGTTAGATATTGTTAACCCTTAAGCAGTGTTACTGACGTCGGACCACTTTTTTCAGTAACGAGTGATCTAACGCATTATTTCAAATCCAGTAGTCAGACTACAGATACTAAATCACTTTGCGTTACTCTGCGTTACTGTCTTCTTTTGTTATTTAATTGTATTTCCTCTATGCGTCTTGTCGAGTTACCAACGTCTTTATCAGCAACAGACATGTAAACAATGGAGGGAGATGCGTATTTGGAGGGAGATGCGCATTTTGGTTGGTGAAAAATCAGGAACTATGTTGAGTTTCTGTCGCCAAGTCTGATTATTTGAAGCGGCTTTGGGCTTTTTTTTTAAGTCGCTTGCAGATTTAATGAGTCACGGGTTGCTCCTTTGAGTGTGAAGTTACTCATTTGGGCTTGGAAATAAGCAGATAATCATAAAAACCCCATATTTTGTCTGTTATTAAGGTAGTTTTAGTTAGGCTATATGAGCTTGTCCATCATTTCCCGGCTGATCCGTCTCTCTGTGTCTTTGTTAATGTCAAGTTAATATATTACCTGTGAATTATGTTAAACTATCCAGAAAATTGAGAACATCGAGACTAATCTGAACAACGCAATAAATGTGAAAACAGCCACGAATGAATGAGTCCGTAAAGTTGTGCAACTAAACGCCATTATAATATTAAGATAAATGTCACAAATCTGTGCAGCAGCCATCTGAATTGCAGAGCGGCAGGAGGAGATCTGTGCGCTGCGTTCTGACACCAACCTAGAGGCCGGGGGCAGGATAGGGGCTTTAAAATCCTTCTTAGCGCTTTCCTGGCAACAGTGGGACACACAAATGACTAATTTTTTTTTTTTTTTGTACTGTTGTAACCATTAAAAAAAACCTCCAGTTTAGTTCAACCTTATGAATGGAGATACATTGTTGATGTCACCTTTATAAAAATAACTGGCAATTAAATATTGGTAAAGATCAACGTCATTTTTACAGGTAATGGAGCGTTGTTGTTAGCAGCTGCTGAAAGTAACTCAAAAAGTTACTTTTAATCGAACTAAGTTACTTTTTCAAGGAGTAATCAGTAATCCGATTTAAGTGAGGCACAGATATAAAGAAGCATGGTGTATGTATGTTTTTAACTGACTTTTTAAAGAGACTATTGGGTCAATCAAACTCAAGTCCAAGTGAAGAGTTCCAATGTCTATGGTTCTGTGAACAACAGGCTTTGTGTTTTGCCTTCATCTTAACATGAAACATCAGTAGGTCCTGATCATAGGACTCAAGGACCTGCCAGTGATGTGGATGTAGATGTTCCCTGATATAATTGGCTGGCTGGGTGCAAAGAGTTCTGTAAGTCAGTAAAATTTGCCATGAAAGATGAAGATTAAAAATGCAAGATGACAGCTGCACCAGACTTCCTAAATCTCTCTGCAGAACAGTCCTGAAAACATTTACATGATGACTTCATGACATCACGTTAGCCCCACCCACTTTTAACATAGAGTGACCTGTTTTTTCTGCTGTATATTTTACTGTTATTCTATCATTTATATGAGTTTCATGACTTAAAACGATAAAATGATGAACTCTGTGGAATGCTGGCTGCTGACCGAACCGTATTTGGGTGTAGAAATGGCGAACTGCAGTCCTTCGCCATGTGCATAAGATCGGCTATAAATCATTCATGGATCATCCGACTGGCGCCAAACTGGATATGTATGACCTTTGTTGACCTCTAAGGAGCACAACAGCATTGAAATGTAATTTGACTCCACTGCGCCGCCTAGGTTAATCCACCAGCTATATCTCCTCGCTAAATGCACCAATCTGTACCACATTTTTTGTGCGTCGATAGGGAGCGCCGCCAAACGCATCGATGCGTACCGCCTGGTGGACGGGCGCGGAAACTGCGCAACGGCTTCTGCGTTGGCACGTGGGCGCTGTGCTGGAATCTGAGCAACAGCTTCCGCGGTGCCGTGCGGGCGGAGGTGCTGTAAACTGCGTGAGAGCTTCTGTGGTGGCTAGTTCCCCCGCGGTGGCCAATAGGCCGGAGCGGTGCTTGGCTGGGAGGGCTGCCCGACGCCGCCTGCGGCTTTAATTTTATTTGTGCCTCCAGGTGCAGTTGGCCTGAGTTGGCATAACTAGAAGGTATTATTCTGATGCTTCACCTTTGACCTGATGCTAGAACAATCTTATAGGAGTTTACCTGCATACTGTAAGGCCTAAGATTCCATTTAACTGAAAAAGAGATTTAACTTGACTTGCGTCAATGTTTTGGCAAAACTCAATTAAAGTAAGTTCAGGGAACATTTGGGTGTTTTTTGAAGTTCAAATATGAACTTCATAAATATGAAGTGAAAAGCTAATTTGAGGCCAATTTTTATTTACAAGTTGCATGCTCTTGGTGCACAAACAGCCAAAAGTTGTATTAGCTGTAATTCATGCAATTTATGTAAACTGATTAGTGTGAACAGAATGTGAGTCTCTGCGTAGTTTTACTGTCAGGTTTCATTTTCATCATTTGCTCCTTTTATGCAGAAATGAGTCTGCCTCTGGGAGTGCTGCACTACTTTTTTTAAAAATAAATAGATAACAGACTCAAGGTGAATCTATACATGACATGTTAAAGATAGAATGGCATAGCTGCATAATTAAAAGCATTATAGGAACAGATGAAGGGTTGGATGAAGAAGAAAAAAAGAAAATCATGAGCCAATTTCCCACAATCGTTACATGGGTCTTACCAGCACTAAATGTTGACCATTTTGTTCAGCCCTGTGTATGTTTAAGCTATAAACATACACAGATCACCAACTTCAATGATGAAGCAGTGCTTGAGAGACTCTGACAGAAGTTTCCCAGTAATCCACTGTTAGTATCTCATAAAAAAAAAATAAAATAAAAAGCACCACTGATGTCAGGATTTCAACAGCTGAAGAAGATCTACTGGACTACAAATACTTTGTGAAAACTATCAAGAATGGCATTGAATTTTGCACCCTCATTGATTGAGATTGTCTTCTGCTGCTGCAGCACACAGGTGAAAAAACACAGGAACTACTTGAAAGCCTTTAGCTCTGCTAATTCTAAAATTCTGAAGAATTTTCTTTAGGATCTTGGTTGGGGAACTAAAATGTCCAACAGACTCTGCGATGATATAGATGACTCGCCTGCTTTTCCTCAAACTATAGACAGATCTTTCTCCTGACGTGTTTGGCAAAGATAACTAGTAAGATAAATGCAGGTGGAGGCAGACACATTATCTCACTGATGGCTTCAGGAAATGCTGGTGTTTCATGCCTGTCAGCAGTAACATTTTCGGAACCCCAAAAAAGCTACTGTCTTGTCCGCACCAGTGGCTCCACCATAACCATTCCTCCACAGACCTCCAACTGCAATAGGCTTAACAGTCACCCCACAGCAGTGCAGTAATATGTTAACTGGACTTACACAAGTCCAAGAGCTTCAGCAAGGCGTTTATAGAGGCTTTTGTGTTGGTGAGGTGATGCTTAACATGGACAGCACTTCACTCAGAACCTCATCACCTCTTAGAAAGGTCATGAAGATATTTAGGATAGCAAAAAAAGTCCCCCTAGTTAAAGACCAAGACCAGTAAGGTTCTTTGGCTTCTCAAGTACCATATTTTCTGGATTATAAGTCACAGTTTTTTCATAGTTTGACCAGGGCTGCGACTTATACCCTGGAGCGACTTCTGTGTGAAATTATTAACATATTATTATATCATATCACATGTTATTTTCACACTAAAGCGCAAGGCCTGTGTTGATAATTTTAACATTGGCAGTAACTTACAAAAATAACTGAGAAGAGCTTAACCAAAATGGCACCAAAAAGAAAATTATATTCTGCAGATTACAAGCTGCAAGTAGTATAATATGCAGCCAAAAACAGTAATCGTTTTTGGCTGCAGAAAGAAAGTTTGGAGTTAGCGAGAAACTTATAAGGGACTGGCGAAAATATGGCAAATATCTGGTCCAATATCAACATTTTATTCTTAACATCATATTATAAAGATGGAATAGTAAAAACCAGCCTTTTTTAAAACCTATTTGTCTTCTTTTTAGAATTAAAAATGATTACTTCAAAGACCATGTAAAGTTAATTGCTATAAATGACCAGTTGTAATTAATTTTGGAGTGGAGTCGACACTTTGCTTCACCTGGCTTCCATTCTGTGCCTTCTTTCTTCAGGTCATCGCCCACTGGGTTTGGGAGCTAAAGCTTCACTCTTCAAGAATCTATTCCTGCTTCCCCTGTCAACCCCGAACCTTTGTGACTATGTTCCTGTTTTAAAAAGTCAAAAACAAAAAATATGGCAGAAAGAGGAGAGGAGGAGCATTGATGTCTCCCCCAGGCAGGTATGAACTGATTGGTTACTATAAAAAGAAATGACCTGATTTGAAAACTGAAAAAAAAATTGGACCCAAAATTATCAAAACATCAAAGGTACACAACTTGTTTTCATGCACTGTAAATGAGGCAACTTTGATTTCTGTTTAATGTAAAATGTACAGCAAACATGAGAAGAGTTTTACTGTCAAAGCCTTAAAAGAGGAGTTTTACGTGTTGATGTCATTTACAGTAAACTCCAAAGGGTGGCATTCTCGTTCAAAGGTCTCATTGTGTTCCGGACACTATGTACTTATAGTACACTTTACTGACATCCTTTGTATTGAATTGCACAGTATACACTTTGTATACTCTTTGTAAGCAAAGTCCAGCTTTTCACAGCTCACACAGGACCTTTGGAGAATAGAACAGAAAGAAAGACATGCAGGAGTCCCCCAGCCATGCTTCCTACTCCACATATAACTCCTGCATTATATCAAATGTAAAGACAGACTCATCTCCTCTTCACACATCTCCAAGCCAGACTTGCCCATGCAAACATTCCAGTGTCACACGCAGCCTGCAGGCACACAATTTTTACAGTTAGATTTCTGCAGTATGAACATCTGTGCTCTATTGTTGTCCACAGAAAAGCCCTTTTAAGGCCTCCCATCCCCCTCATCCTTGCCTCGTCTCTCCAACTCTCTCCTCCCCTTTTTTTCCCCCTCTCTGTGCTGTTAGGCTGCATCATCCCTCTGTAAGGGCAGAAAACGATAAGGTGAGGACAAGCCACCACTCCAGCTTTACCTTTCAACGCCGGGAGTGATGTAAAAGATTCAGCTGAGACGTTGCTGCTTCTGAGTGTTGGCTAATAACATCATATGACAACAAACCACCTGCTCCCTCTGCTCGGTCATATGACCAGCTTTAGCTCTGGAACAGCTCTCTGGGATTTGTAGTCTGTTTGTGTAGATAAGGCCAAATCTTTCAGATAAAAACATTTTGCCACTAATAATTGCTATTTAGAGCTCAGAAGAACTCTTACTGATTTAATTTTTATTAAGAAGCTACATACAAAGCAGCAAAGGTCTAGTAATGAGATTAATTAACTCATCATCAGGGTGTAGTCATTTCTGCAACATCCAATTGTGTATTAGCACAATGCAATAATTTAGAGAAGCATTTGTTTCTGAACATCAGTCTCAACCCCTTGGCATTGCTTTTCTAAATTTGATTAGTCAAAATTGTAACATTCTGTAATTCTAAAAATAATCTGTAATTCTAAAAAAAAGAATTACAGAGCTCACACAAAATGCTTTAATTTATATTATTAATGTGAAACATGTACTGTGGGGTGTCTGCCAAAAGTATTCACACCCATGGAATTTGACCCTCCGCCTTTTTTTTTATTAAAGTAGTTCTAAGGTAAAACTGAAAACTGATATGACAAACCTTTGTTGTATTTCAATCAATCAATTTTATTTATAAAGCACCCTTCATGTTGGAGGCAGCTTGTTGGAAACACATAAAGGGTACTTCTGAACTGGGTTTGAACCGTCCAGGGTCACAGTCTGCAGATGCAAATACCAGAGTTGTGAAGTAACTGAAACTAGTGGGATATTCCTTTTTTCCTCTCATCTTTGAAAGAGGGCTAGTAAATATTAAAAGCGATGTACTTTCATCTTTTCTTCACTTCCCTGGATTAGCTAGGGGAGTTATTGCTCATATTCTTTGCTTAATCTCTTAATAAAAAAATGCATTTTGATTCGTTTTTCATTAACTCAGTGTTTCACATTAGGTAAGACTTGTTTATTCCCTTAACACTGATTTCTATCAAAAATAATGACTAAGCAGGGAGTGAATCATTGGAAGTCAAAATTGGAAATTAAAGAAGACAGTGCTAATTTTCATTTAGAACAAAACATAGCAGCAGGCAAGATGGAGAAATGTTTTCAAACTCATACCCCCTCATTATGGAGTAGCTCGGTTCAGCTTATATATGTACGTTTCCAGTATTTTTTTCAAACTTTGTGGGTGTGACTTATAGTGAGGTGCGCTCTATAGTCCAGAAACAGGATATGTGTACGATTCAGTGAAAGCTAAACACAAATTTATAGAATTTTTAGACCCATTGTGATGTTAAAAAAAAATCATCATGAACTGTTTGAAAGCAGGAGTGGTGCAGGCAGTGGGAGTCGTGTTACCCACCTGCATGCTCCAACCTGGTTGGAGCCCTGTACTGACAACCAGGCCAGCTGGACAGCATCTCTCAGCCAAATTTTAGCTTTGCCTCAGGCTTTAGAAGCAATATAGAGCTATGCTTTGTTGGCAGAACAAATGCAAAGCAACTTAAATTTGAAGTGATTCTTCCACAATGAGAGCAGCCATTCCTTTCCTCGGAATTAGGCTCCAGAATATTGTCTAAATGACCCATGAAGCTCCAAGCTGTATCATTTGATCAAGGAAAATAAGATTATGTTGCCCATTATTGTAGGAACAAGAAGTTAATGTTGTATCCTGAGTCGAACATTATGTGCAAATAAAGCTGATTAAAATGTTCTCTAACCTAATGTGTGCAAACGATGGTTAACACCTGAAAGGAGCTCAAAAGAGGCAGAACTGATTCGGTGAAATGCCAATATCTGAAAAGGATGCTGTGTATTAAATGCAATAAATATGTTTTGTGTAGCCCACAGATATATCCTAATTTGTTCTGGGAAGC
Organism: Poeciliopsis gracilis; assembly: GCA_911649635.1. Lineage (NCBI taxonomy): Eukaryota > Metazoa > Chordata > Actinopteri > Cyprinodontiformes > Poeciliidae > Poeciliopsis > Poeciliopsis gracilis. The sequence continues at coordinate 271,200 of CAJVRI010000501.1, forward strand.
ATAAAAGGTCACCTTTACACAAGTTCAAACATGTTTCTTCAAGATGCCACTTGGCTCTGTGGTAGAGCAGTCAGATCAGGACGCTGTAGTCCTCCTATTGGTGGTGGACTTTTATTACAGAAATTGAGTTATCAAAACCATCATGGCCTTGGATGAAATTGTAATTAGTATACATTCAATTACAGTGCTAACCATTCCAGGAATGATCAACTTATCAAATTATACCAAGAGTGCATCAACAAATCAAACCTGGCATTAAATTCAAACATGAGCACCGTGTCTGTTGATGTTTTGGTAACGTCACAAATACTTGAATCCATTATGATTCAGGCATGGCCTTTTCAAAATCCAGATCTTAAGCTTTACCTAAAAGAGTATCTTCATCCTCAAAAACCCTCCAGTGTGGCTGAATAAAACAATTCTGAACTAAAACCAGCCTTAGCTAAAAGAGGTTTGTATGGATTTGTAAAAGAAAAAGAAAGGAAGAAGTTATTATTTAAAATTGCATTTTGTTTTCACTATGGTTATTTTTGTTTGATATGTGCAATATATTTAAGTTTTGCAAAAAACAGAAACAAGAAATGTATGGAGCAAATACAAATCACACCACTGTAAAATAATTTTGCTGGATGACGTGTTTGTAAGCAGCAAAGCATGTTACTTCTGCACATTTATTCTGATATTATTTTTGTGATAAAAATAAATAAATAAATAAAATACATATACTAGTTCTTTTAGTACTAGTATATGTATTTGTATGTATTGTAGCAATGTTCAGTCTGGCCATGAACATTGCTCTCACCTTCATATAGCTCTGCTTTGTGTTATTAAAATGCTGTTCTGCTCCATCCACTGCAGCTCTCTCTCTCTCTTTTTTTTTTTTTTTACCAAAAACTGGGTTTTCTCCTGTGGCTCGCAGTCCCCAGATGCATCTGCCTCACTGACACCAAAAGTGACCTTCACACTCTCCCACTGTCCAAACAGTGAACTGCAAATGGTAAGAAAAAAAAAAAAAAAACAGCAGAGTGTGGCTAGCTGTCCTGTTCCGAGTGACAATGATCTATGTGGTGATCAAGCTGTTAATGACTTAGTTGGACCTCAGCCATTATGTGCTGTCCACATCCACATTGATGGAAAATTCCCCTGCCTTTAAAAAGTCTTTAATACCATCCATCAATGTGTGAAACAAGCTGTCCAACAGGAACAATCACATTGATAAAAACACCATAAAAATCTTTAATAGGGCAAATGAATTGAGGGAACATTAATGGGAATACACCTCAGTAGTTGAGGATGTTATACATTTCTAATAATGTCTGAGATGTCTTCTGGACATTAATGAAAGAGCAGAACAGAACACTTGTACTGAGACTGTGTAGTATACAATGCCTTGTTGAACATCAATACATCTTATTGCTTTTTTAAGCTTTTTTGCATTTCTAAAACCACTGTATTCAATATAGAAATATTGAATACTGTATTCAATATTGAATACAGTGTTTTAGAAATGCAAAAAAGCTCTGTCTCAGAGCCCTGAAAAATACAAAAGCAAAGTATTCTTTCGGTCAATGAAGTCATCATTTAAAGGACTGACCTGTTTGTCTAAACAGAACCCCTGAGACCACAGAGCAGTGGAATACTCCTGGAGGTTATTAAAGGACTAAAACAGTTAAATCAATCAAAGCAATCCCACTGTTTAGAATGCAGTTAAATAAAACATTTAAAGTGATAGTCTGTATGTTATTCTGATAATTGTAAAGTAACTCAAGTATAACAAGCAGAGATAAGTGGTTTCTGGAGGGTAAGTGAACAACAAAATATATATTTTTACCAAAAACCATTTTACAGCATAGACATTGGTAAAATCAGCTGATCAATATGATGGTTGCTCAGTTTGGGTTGCTAAATAACAGACTGGACTATGGTGGGGTAGGGAGGTGAGGGACAGTATGTGTGACATTAAATTCTGGTTTGGAAACTGGTCTTTTTCCAGACACCAAAAAACATGAAGTCATTGCTAAAACTGGCTAAGTGTTTTTTTGGGGTTTTTTTTATAAGAAGCACTTGAGTTGCTTTGAGAAGCAGCTGAGACCAAACTGGAAGTAGAAAAACATGCAAAATGTGAATATCGTATAATATGCATGGGAACATTACGACATGCAATTTTTCTTGGAGAAGATGGTTATGTATCCCTTTCAATAAGATTTTGTTGTTTTAATTGAGCAAAGTCATTAATTTTTCATAATGTGTATCAGTTACCAGAACATGTTAAAAATCTAAAGACTGTATGAGAAAACTGAATTCTTTATCCTCTCTGTGATGTTCACACGGTGTTTTGTGTCTTTAGTTTTGAACTGATCCATGTCATGTTCCTCATTACCATTATCCCTTGCACCTGTGTTGTTCCCTGATTGTTTCCCTTTTTAAGCCTCACTCAGTCACATTCTCGCTGCCTGATTATTGAACACATTATCCAAGTAGTTTTCCAGCACTCTTTATCTTGCCCTCATTGATGTGACCTTGGTCTTTTCCCTAGATTTGCCCCTTTTCGTTACCCTTGTCGGATTGTCGCTGGTTGCCTACCTGGATCTTGACCCACACGCAAATTACGGATTCCCCACTCACGCCCATTCCGTCAGTGCAGCATCAACTTCTTTCTTTGTCCCTTGGCCGATCCTTGCAAAACCTGATTAGCAGATCGGGTTGATGAACATTCCACACATTAACCGATTCTTTTTGAGTGTTTCTCAGATCACTGATTTCTTCTCTCAGGCCCCTTTAGTGCTGTTGTTGAATAAATAAACTCAGAATAAATCTGAGTTCATTGCTCACTCCTGTGTCATGGCTTATTTTCTGGGTCCCTCGAGTGAGTCATTATTTTCTCATAATTTCTTTCTTCAATTATACGGTACACGCAACATAACAGTTATATCTCTTGTCTTTCCAGATCCAAAAACAGAACCTTCCTTGCTCCACATTGAAAGTACGTATAGAGCAGTTCTTGGAACTGTGTTATCTGGGCTTCCAAGAAAACTCACAAACTGTTGAGCTTCACATGACCTGCCAATTAAAGACATCTTTAAAGATGACAGAGCTGGTAGATGACAAACACAATCTGTACCATTATTTATCATGACTAAGAATGCTGTCTGGAGAACCAAGGCAGCATATGCCAAACATAAAGTAGGTAAACAGAGAGGAGCAGTGGTGGAGACTGACAGCACAGCCAATAACAGGCAAAAATATAACAGGACAGATGCTTCAGACGCCACAGCAGATCTACGCAGAACAACATGGTGGAGCGGACGAGAGACGAATTGCAAAAAAGCTTCAACAGCAAATGACCTAATCTCAACCTAACGTAATAGAACACAAGTAAAACTAAATGGTGTTTCTCCTGAATCACAATAAAGTTAAGTCCTTCATCAGACATAGATCAAATGGCTTCAGGACGGGAATATTATAATGTCACTGGTCCCCAACCAGCAGAGAGAATGGCAAAAGATGTAATTTTAGCTTTTATTCAGCAGATACTCTGTAGAGGAAGAAAGTTTTTTTTGTTTGTTTTTTTTTTTGTTTTAACCATAGGGAGACTTTGTTTGATAATTGCCTAAATTATTCCAATATTTAAATCTAGGGACATCCATATTTTCACTAATTACTATTACTAGCTATTAAAATATCATGACTTCGTTAGTAGTCATGGTGACTGATGTGATTAGACATGAGGATCTCGAGTCCAATCCCATCAGTCCTCTGTGTTTTTATGTGTTCTCCTTGTGACTCTTGGATGGATGTTTTTGGATTTGTTTTCTTCTTATCTTCATTATTTCTTTATTAAATCTACAAGCTCTGCCTCTCTGCTTTTGGGTCCAATTTTTCGCCAACCAACATCGTGACAAATTGATCTTTTAAAATGACCTAAAAATGACAATAATAATTATTTGTATGCCTAAGCTATTCTTAGGGGACAAATATCCAGTATTTTTGATTTACTGGTAGTGATTGGTTGTTATTTATCCAAACAAATGCAGTATTTGTCAGGAATACCCTGCAATTGTTTGCTGGAGTTATTTGCATACACTTTTAAGGCCTGGCAGACAATGAGACAGAGAATATTTCCAACAATCAACAGTCTCGACTTCGTTTTTATAAACATTGCTGAAGAAAATTAATCTTTTATGTATGTTACTCTTACAAATTTCAATAAATTGCATTCTGCATGGTTTCGATAAAACATATTATTTATCTGTTTTTCTTTATAGTCATTAAAGATTACAGGTTTTTAAAGACCTATAATCCTTAGAGAGATTTTAAGTTGCTGGTGTATTCCATACACTATGGACCTCTGGAATGAATTGAATAATTGTGAAAAGGGATCTAAAAGTCTCAGATGGATAATATCTTTGAAAAGGAATATCTGTCAGCTCCTCTTGAGGAGGTACTTTCTCCAGTCAAGACTCCCTTGTCTTACTGCTCTTAGGACTTTCCAATAGATTTCTTTTGTCCTGAATCTCAATCCCCTTCCCTTCTTTTAAAAGGCTTTACACAGTGACTCAAGGATCCATTTCCCTCTTCACATCTTTGTTTGTAGTCCATTCATCTTGCAAGATTTCCTGTGTTTTTAGTATCGATTAGCTGTTGCCTGCTGTCCCAACCTGAGCCACAGGAGACTTTGACAGGTATGTCTGATAATGGAATCATCTCCTTCCCATTATCCTTTGAATTCAAGCAGGACCAGCGATGCCCAGGACCCTTGCCAGACCCCCAACACCTCAAGAACTAATGATGACACATAAGAATGTACACAGCACTAAAACAGACTGCACAGAACTAAGAAGGAGCTTTCTTCTGCTTCACACCAATTGATATGTTTCACTGAGACCTCTCTCAGAAATAAAGAGGAAAAAAGTGCAAAGAACGCAGAGGGCTGAACAAACTAACCCAAGATGAAAAAGGCAACATCCATCCATTATCTTTTCACCCTTATCCCTATTGGGGTCGGGTGTTGCTGGTACCTATCTCCAGCTGCGGTCCGGGCGAGAGGCAGGTACACCCTGGACAAGGTCGCCAGTCTGTCGCAGGGCAACATAGAAACAAACAGGACAAACAACACACACTCACACCTAGGGAGAATTTGGCTAACCTAACAATTAACCTAACAGTCATGTTTTTGGACTGTGGGAGGAAGCCAGAGTACCCGGAGAGAACCCACGCATGCACAGGGAGAATATACAAACTCCGTGCAAAAAGACCCCAGGGAAGCAATCGAACCCAGCACTGTAGCACTGTTGCTGGAAGGCAGCCCCGAAAAGGCAAAATAAAAAAATCATATTTCTCCAAAGCACAATAGTTTACCAGAAGTGGTGGTGGATTTGTCATGGCTGAATGCCAATGTTTTCATGAGGTGTAACACAGGTTGTAGTGTACACAAATTCTAAACTACCTTTCATGGAAATTTGCACAAGAAAATACAAAACTGTATGAAAACACAGCAACTGTGGGAGAGGAAGCTCTTCTGTTAGAAAAGACTCAAAAGCAAGACTTGGATTTGATTTTGGAAATCACCTGTCAGATGCAGCTGTCAGAAAGCAGAATGGTTGTGTGCTGCAAAGACATTTAGACACTCTGGTGAAGCTGTGTGCCACTCACAAGCTTTTTATTAAAACATGCTCTGGCAGATGGCTTTAGAAAAAAAAAAAAACTATTAAGGCTTTCCCTGACTTACTGAACCCTAAACGTCCTTCTATTTACAGCATTCTGTATACGGGCTGAACAGTGCTGCTGCTAAACTGTGCAATGCATTCCACTGAATGGATGTTAATTTGTTCTTCTATTTTTACAGCTTTTTTTCCTGTTGAGTGGCATTGAATAGTTTGCACATCATTTATGCCAAAGATAATTTGGGCCCGAGCAACAGAGACTATGTGTTTCACTTGTCCCAGTTCTTGCTCAACATTTGTTCTCCTCGCTCTGGTACTTCAGGTGTTTTCAAACCATTTTTATATGATGGCCAGCCGTCCATATGGTCAAATGAGAAGGACTGGAGTTGGAGTTCACAGCCGCCTCTGTCTCCCCAGCTGTCACCACCCAGACAGGAAAGTTTATGAAGCTTGATGTTCCCAGCAAATCAATTTTACCTAATTTATACAATTTTTTAATCCTAATTATGAACTTGTTTTTGTGTCAAACAACTTGGTAAATCTGCTAATTGGACTTTCTTGTGTTGTTTTTTTATACATTAAACATAAGTATTCTCACTAAAAGTAGAAAGGCAGAATAAGCACAAACCATGTTTTAGACATTTGTGTATGTTTAGTGCCTAGATATTTTCTGGTCTGTCCTGGACAGCAAGCAACAGCATAAACACTACAAGTTAGCTAAATTCATGTAAAAATAGTACATTTAAAAGAAAACATGTTTTACCTGAGGTATTTTGTTTTGTTGAGTAAATAAAATCAGAATGTGAAAAAATGTAATACAATGTTGACATCCTATCAAAGCAATCAACAAAATGGCTCAGTGTGTCTTTATTACTGAGACTATGTGCACATAGCAGGCAAGTAACATTTGCTTTTTTTTGCCCATATGCAACCTATACCTGCCTCTTTCATAAGTCGACAGTCTGAACGGTCAGGTTGCATTTTACTCGGCTTTTAGATCATCGTTGTGAGACATGCATCTCAATTCTGCATCAGAAGAAGCAAAATGGGAAAGACTACATAAATAATTCAGACCTACTAATAATAAATCATGAGCAGGTTTTTTTTATGTAAAAGACTGAATACTATTGTTATTCAAAGAAGAATGTCAGTTAAAAGCATCCCAAAGGTATTCAGTGCTGTTTTCTAATATATTAATATATTCTCTGTGTTTTCCAGATTAAAAGATACAACCAAAATACTCACCAAGTCATGGCTGCTCAACCTCCCTCAGCAATTGTACAGGCCCAAGACACACACTCTTGGGCCTGAACTTAAAACCTTCTGGATATTTAATCAGCTTCCATGGTTGTTTCCCACACCTCTTCACCTCCGAGTTCTCTGCCTGGCTGCTCACCCACCTACTTGATACCTGGAAATCACACAGAACCGCTCCTCCAAGGTAGACCAAAACCTTCTGTCCCATTCTGAGCGATACAACCAAAATACTGAACAAAAAGGACATTCTGAGATCATTCCCTCAACCAAATGTCTCCTACAGTCAAATCTCCCCATGACTATCACTGTCCTTCCTCCAGAGAACAAGAAAAATAAACATCATTACCTTTTTATTATAAACTCTTTAAGAATTGTCTGAATGTCTTTCCTGCATCTCGGTCAAGAAATGACCTCATTATAATTGTGCTCTATAAGATATTCAACATAGTTCCTCCATGTGTCTCCATGGCAAGCTATATCCAAGTATGGCTTGTAACAGTTTGTCCTTGGTCAGGTTTCAGTTTGCTATTTTACAGGACGATTAAAGAATTTGATTGTAACACTCAGAGAGCCTTGTTAGGGTTGTGTTTCTCATTTTCAGTCATCAAGTACCCTGCATGCCAATGTTGAATGGAAAATTCCCAGTGTCACAAATGCAAACAGCAGGGTTGTAGAGGTCTACTACATTTTTAAACTGAAAAGAAAACAGGTTAACCTTAACAGAAAAGTTCTACCATTTAAAAAAGAAAAGAAAATTAAATATTATTGTAACCCATGTTAGAATCTAACATAAATAGGATAAATAGTTGATTAAATATCTGTAGACAGAAAATAACGTCACTGCCTAGTTGATTAAATATCTGTAGACAGAAAATAACGTCACTGCCCCTTTAAGGAACTAGCGTTACAGACGCAGCGTCGTAGTGACGCAGCACACAGCCCGGAGGGAGAGAGCAGAGGAGGAATCAGAGGAAAGCGCAGTGATTAGTTAACAACAAAAGTTAACATTATATTTGGAAACCATAATCTATCCGGTCGGGAACTGACGGGAATTTTATGAGCGCTAAACTAAATCGGTTTTGGTGAGTTTTATGTTTATTTTTTTCCGCACTTTCACTGTATTTTGCTGTAAAATTGTATTGTGAAAAACAGCCGTTACAATAGCTGTTATAAATTGTTAACCGATTAACATATTGAGTTCAAGAAGAATTTATTCGTATAATTTGAAGATTTAAAAAGAGTTTTATTGTGTTTGCGACCTGTCATACAGGTCAGGTTTTTTTGCTTGGTTGGAAGCTCGGTCGGGACCAGGATTTGTCTGCCTTGTGCGGCGCGCACATTCACGGACGGGATTCACGGACGGGATTCAGGATGGCGAGCCAGACCCAGACCTTTAATTCATCTTCTTCATTACATTAAGGACGGACTCTCCTGCGTGTGGTAATTCGTTGCCAGGACGAACTGAACTGGAACTGAACTGGACGGAACTGATAATTGATTGAATTATTATTTTTTTATTTGGATAAAGTCAACTAAGATTTTTCATTGAACTGAACAGCTGATTTCATATTCGGGTTGTACTTGAATTTAAAATGATATACTTTGGTTTCTATATGTTATATCTTTAAATGTGATTTGAACAATTGTAATTTATTTTGATTTGATTGTTTTTATTTTTATTTTCTTACCTGTAGAAGAAAGAAAACGAGTTAACTCAGGAAAAAATAGGAATCTTAAAATAGATACAATCTAGGAAATAAAAGAGACTGGTCTAATTAAATCAAATTAGTCTGTCTAAAATAATAGGAAAATGGAGATCAGTCTGATTAAATTAGATTAGCCTTACTAAAATAAACTAGGTAAACTAAAGACCAAAAAGGAAGAGTGATATATTCTTTATGTATTTATTTTCTTTTTTTGTTTGTTTCATTTACCTCCTTGTTAAGAACCTGCGAAATATTTATTTATTTATTTATTTATTTATTTATTTATTTATTTATTTAATTATTTAATTAGTTATGGTATTTTATCTGTGTGTTTGCATTCAGTAAATTGCCGGTTTATTTCACTTAAGCAGCGGTCTCTGGTGTTGTTATTCTTGCTCCCCACTCCTTAGAACCTAGAACTGGTCCAGTGGCGCAGTTAGCGGTTTGATACCGGTGCTACAAACTTGGCGAGCCAGCACAGGAGTGGCTTAAAGCATTTAAACTAGAAACCAGAGACTGCATAATATTATCAGTGTTAAAAACATGGATATCGTTCAAACCAGTAATGTAAAAATCCCTAACTCTGTCATAGTTAGTGGCATGACCAATACAGAAACTGATGACGAACTAAGCGACTTCTTGGGACAATATGGTTCCATTCAAAGAGTAATCCCAGTAGATCTCACTGAACCAGATTCACCCAAACAGGTTATCGTAGAGTATGTGTATGGTACAGCTATGCAATCTCTTTTACCTTCATTGCCATAAAGGCTTAACAGTAAGACTAAGAATGACGTCACCTACCACATTAGAGCCCTAGCTAATGTTTACACACCTGTAGCTAGCAAGACAGCGACACAGACTTACCTTTCAGAGTTAAAGGACATTGCAAAACAGACTGGTAAAGACTTTGCAGCTGTCCTCAGAGAAGAGCTCTCCCTCATCGGTGAGACTCTCGATCAAGATCACTCAGAGTCCCAAGATGAAGATGCAGAGCAGAACTCACCTGATACCCCAGAGCAACATGCCCCTGAAAATGCTGTACAGGTAGGCCCCCTGCCCAGTATAGCCCTGCAGCAGCATGTTCAACATCATTGGTCTCCACCATCGACACCATCTCAAGAAAAGAGACAGCCTGCTCTGAAACTTTCTGATGTCAATCCACCTGACATACAAAAAGTAATCGTTGAGCACATAGTAAGAAATGAAGACTCTGTTCTGCAGGTGCACACTTCCTTGAGACTCAGACCCTTCTCTGGGCGTGTCCCACGTCCCAACAGTGAAGTGGATTATGAGATATGGCGCTCCAATGTGGAACTTCTTCTTAAAGATACAACACAGTCTGATCTTTACAAGTCACGGAAGCTTCTCGAAAGTCTCTTATCACCCGCCCTTGATATAGTGAGGCATCTGACACCTGATTCTCCTCTTGATGCATACTTGGAGATCTTGGACTCTGCTTTCGGCACAGTCGAGGATGGAGATGACCTCTTTGCAAAGTATCTCAACACAATGCAGGATAATGGTGAAAAACCTTCAGCTTATCTACAACGGCTGCAGGTGATGCTGAGCACCACCCTCAGAAGGGGAGGTGTAACTGCAAACGATCTTAACCGGCACCTTCTCAGACAGTTTGTCAGAGGCTGCTGGGATAACATCTTGATAGCTGAACTCCAGCTAGAGCAAAAGAAGCAGGAGCCACCTACCTTTGCTGAACTTCTCCTGTTACTCCGCACAGCAGAAGATAAACGTTCTTCCAAAGCTTTACGCATGAAACAGCACTTCAATGTTTCAAAGCCAAAAGTGTCTTCTCATTATCAAAGTGTTTATGTGCAGAGTGAAGAAGGCTGCAGCTCATCTCAGCCAGCTCCTGATCACAGGTCTGAAATACAAGACTTAAAGAAACAAATAGCTGATCTACAGTCCCAGCTCACACGTATCACACAGAAAGACAATAGAAAAGCTAAATCAGCTGTCAGACCACTAGCTCCCCAAACAGCTAACACACATTCCACAGCTCTCACTCACACATCTCAAAGGCTGCAGCCCCACAGCCGAGATGCAAACAACACCACAAGCAATAGACCAAGGCCCTGGTATTGCTTTAGATGTGGAGAGGATGGGCACATTAAGCCCCAGTGTGAAAGTGAACCGAACCCATCTCTTGTGGCTGAGAAGAACAAGCAGCTAAAAGAAAAGCAGTTAGCATGGGACAGTCAGCATGGCCCTTCAAAGCCTGATCCTTTAAACTAGACCCAGTTCCGGTTGTGGGACAAACAGGGACTGGAACACAGGCAAAGTGTCCCAAAAAGAAGCTGCACAGAGCCCATGTGTACTCTCACACACAAAGACAGTCAGTGACCTTGCCAAAAGGGCTGATTGGAGCCAAGTGCACCGCACAAGTGACCATTGCTGACAAAGACTGTAGTTGCTTGTTGGATTCAGGCTCCCAAGTAACAACTATCCCCAACTCCTTCTATCTAGAGAACTTGTCTCACTTGCCTCTCAATTCGCTGAACGACCTGCTTGAAGTGGAAGGAGCCAACGGTCAAAGCATCCCTTATCTTGGCTATGTTGAGGCCACCATCAGATTCCCAAAGAGCTTGCTTGGAGTCGACATCGAGGTACCTACGCTAGTATTAGTTGTACCTGACATGCGCTCCACGTTATCATCAGTGCTTATAGGCACAAATACTTTGGATATTCTCTATGAAAAGTATGAGGAGACTTCACCTCAGAACTTCGAATCTCTTCCCTATGGCTACAAAGTAGTCTTAAAGACCCTTGAAATCCGGAAAAAACAGTCTGTTGGTTCCAGCCTGGGAGAGGTGAGGCTTAATAGTAGAGACCTCAAGACCATTCCAGCTGGACAGACCAAAGTAATTAAAGGATCAGTGAGCTGCAGAACATCTGAAGTTGGAAGGTGGGTGATGGTAGAGTCACCAAAGTCATCGTCCCTACCTGGTGGCTTCCTGGTGACAGATAGCCTGGTGAGTCTATCACCAAAGCTATCACGCTGCATACCAGTCATGCTCAAAAACGAGTCACAGCATGACATCACTCTGTCCCCAAAAACCGTGATAGCAGAGATACACACTGTCAAGAGTGTTCAACCTGTCAAGACCCCAGATTCAGACTCTCCAACAAAACCTGACCAAAGACCAAGCCTCAACTTTGACTTTACTGATTCCCCTGTACCCAATGAGTGGAAAGAGAGGATAACAAAGAAATTGAGTTCCATGCCAGAGGTGTTCGCAGTGCACGACCTTGACTTTGGGCGCACTGACAAAATCAAACACCATATAACTCTCAGTGATGAGACGCCGTTCAAACATAGGCCAAGACCTATACATCCGCAGGATATAGAGGCTGTGCGTACCCATCTCCAGCAACTCCTCGATGCAGAAGTCATCCGTGAATCAGAGTCACCTTTCTCCTCGCCGATCGTGAGTCGTCCCGGAAAAAGAACGGCGATGTCAGACTTTGCATAGATTACAGAAAAATTGAACACACAAACAGTAAAGGATTCATATGCCTTACCTAATCTGGAAGAGTCCTTTTCAGCATTGACCGGGTCCAGGTGGTTCTCGGTGCTCGATCTCAAATCAGGCTTCTATCAAATAGAGATGGAGGAAGCAGACAAACACAAAACTGCATTTGTCTGTCCTCTAGGATTCTTCGAATTCAACAGAATGCCTCAGGGGATAACCAACGCCCCTAGCACGTTCCCAGAGACTTATGGAGCGTTGTATGGGAGAGTTGAATTTGAAGCAAACCCTAGTCTTCCTGGATGACCTAATCATCTTCTCCTCTACATTGGAGGAGCACGAGGAAAGGTTGATGCGCGTGCTCAACCGATTGAAAGAGTTTGGCTTGAAACTGTCACCAGAGAAATGCAAGTTCTTCCAAACTTCTGTAAAGTACCTTGGCCACATCGTGTCTGAAAATGGCCTTGAGACCGACCCTGATAAAATAGCAGCATTAAAAACCTGGCCAAAACCAAACAATTTGAAGGAGCTAAGAACCTTCCTGGGTTTCTGCGGTTACTACCGCCGGTTCATTAAAGACTACTCAAAGATCGTGAAACCACTCAACGGGCTCACTGCTGGCTATCCACCGCTAAGAAAGCATGCTAAAACTACAGTGAACCCTGAGAAGTATTTCAATCCGAAGGATGTCTTTGGTGACAGATGGACACCTACTTGCCAAACAGCATTTGACACCATAATCGAAAAGCTGACAACCGCACCCATCCTCGGGTTTGCTGACCCCAAGCTCTCCTACATTTTACATACAGATGCAAGCACCTCAGGCCTCGGTGCTGCTCTCTACCAGGAGCAACAAGGACAGCAGCGCGTCATTGCTTATGCGAGCCGAGGTCTGTCGAAGTGTGAGTCAAAGTATCCTGCTCATAAATTAGAATTTCTTGCCCTTAAGTGGGCAGTAACAGAGAAATTCCAGGATTACCTGTATGGAAACACATTCCTTGCTGTCACAGATAGCAATCCATTAACATATATTCTTACCTCAGCTAAGCTCGACGCCACGAGCTACAGATGGTTGGCCGCTCTGTCGACATTCGATTTCCAGCTACAGTACAGAGCTGGTAAGCAGAATCAGGACGCGGACGGACTGTCCAGGCGTCCTCATGACAGAGTACCTGATGACACATCATCACAAAAAGAGTTGGAGAGGATACAACAATTCACAAAAAGACACCTGTCAGAGGCTGATTATGCACACCTGAATGAAAACACCATCAAAGCCATCTGTGAGAAGCACTTGGTCCACGAAGTAATCAACAGTCACCCTGGGGAAACATCACCCAGGACCACCTTGGTCGTGTCACTTGCCCACCATCCAACGGCTCTCCCTCAAAGCTTTGAAGAGGAGGATCAGCTTGGTGGCCTACCTGTCATTCCCCCGTTGGCACCAGCTGAACTAAGAGACAAACAAAATGCTGATCCCTGCATTGGTGAAGTCCTCAGGCAGGTGGAATCCGGAGAGAAACCCCCACCCTCCCTGAGGAAAGAACTCCCTGAGCTTGGTCTCTTATTGAGGGAGTGGAACAAACTGGAAGTCTCAAATGGTGTTTTGTATCGCAGGCGACAAGAGGGTGCTCAGACTCACTACCAGCTTGTACTCCCTGAAGCCCTGAGATCCGTAGTCCTCAAGAGCCTCCACTGACTCGACATGGGCCATATGGGCACAGAGCGCACGCTAGATCTTGTCCGGAAGCGATTCTATTGGCCTAAAATGTCGACTGAGGTGGAAAACAAAGTCAAAACCTGCAACCGTTGCATACGACGTAAGACCATGCCAGAGAAAGCTGCACCACTCATCAACATTGTGGCCACAAGACCACTCGAACTCGTGTGCATGGATTTTCTCAGTGTGGAGCCGGACTCAAGTAACACAAAAGACATCCTGGTCATTACTGACCATTTTACGAAATATGCAGTGGCAGTCCCCACCCTCGAATCAGAAAGCCAGGACAGTGGCCAAGACCCCTGTGGGACCACTTTTTTCGTCCATTATGGCATTCCTGAAAAACTCCACAGTGACCAAGGTCCCGACTTTGAGTCCCGAACAATAAAAGAACTGTGTGAGCTCATTGGCACTCAAAAGATAAGAACCACACCATACCATCCGAGAGGGAACCCTGTTGAACGCTTCAACAGGACCCTGCTCAACATGTTGGGAACCCTTGAAAACCAGAAGAAGAGTCACTGGCGGGAGTATGTCAAGCCTTTAGTACACGCTTATAACTGTACTAAGAACGAGACAACCGGCTTTACCCCCTTACGAGTTAATGTTTGGGCGTCAGCCGAGATTACCAGTTGACCTAGCCTTTGGCCTACCAGTCAATCATCAGCCAGGCTCTCACTCGCACATATGTCCGCAACCTAAAATCTCAACTTGAAGACAGTTACAGAGTAGCAACTGAGAATGCCAAAAAGACAGCCAATCGCAACAAGGCAAGGTTTGACAAGCATGTTGTTGACTCCAGCTTGAAAGAAGGCGACAGAGTCTTGGTTCGAAATGTCCGTCTCAGAGGCAAACATAAGTTAGCTGACAAGTGGGAGTCCGACGTGTATGTTGTCCTGAGACAGTCCGGAGACGTCCCAGTGTATGTTGTGAAACCTGAGACAAGAGATGGTCCACAAAGAACTCTTCATCGTGACCTCCTGCTGCCATGTGGTTACCTTCCCGTGACTCCTGTCGAAAGCGAAACTAACCCGCCAAAGGCAGTGAGGGGACCAAGAACTCGACAACATTCTGAAAATGACACATCAAACGGAGCTGATGGGGATGAATCCCAATCTGATTCCGAGGAATATCATTATCGCAGAAACCTAACAGTAGAAACACTAGGTTTCGACCCGACTTCTGAACCTATGGAATACTTACCTGAAAGGATTGAACCCGAACCTGATTTGACTGCTGTTGAACAAGATCCTTCAGACGTAGCCAAAGCTTTCCCTGAGGATGCTCCAGCAAAAACTTATGATCTAGACTTACGCGACTCTGAAGAGAAAGACTTACCTGATTTTGGAAAAGATGACTCAATTACTCCTGAGGAGAGGAACTCAATCACTGAACAAGGAATTAGAAACCTACCTGAGAAAGATATGGATAATGTCCATCCTTCTACTCACCCTGCACAGGCGAGCAAAGAAAACACAAGTGATCTGAGTCAAGTGGACCTTCAGACCGAAAGAGAGTGTTCAGGAAGACCTGTTAGAGACAGAAAACCGATTAAGAGACTGACTTATCCTGAGCTAGGAAATCCGTTGGTGACAATAGTTCAGTCTTTATTTCACACTTTGAGTGATGTGTTTACAGACTCCCTTGAAGGACCTAGCTTTCCAAAAACCCCTAGAGTTCTGACGGTGTAAATTTAAAAATGCACAGGGACGTGCATTAGGTAAAGAGGGGAGGATGTAACCCATGTTAGAATCTGACATAAATAGGATAAATAGTTGATTAAATATCTGTAGACAGAAAATAACGTCACTGCCCCTTTAAGGAACTAGCGTTACAGACGCAGCGTCGTAGTGACGCAGCACACAGCCCGGAGGGAGAGAGCAGAGGAGGAATCAGAGGAAAGCGCAGTGATTAGTTAACAACAAAAGTTAACATTATATTTGGAAACCATAATCTATCCGGTCGGGAACTGACGGGAATTTTATGAGCGCTAAACTAAATCGGTTTTGGTGAGTTTTATGTTTATTTTTTTCCGCACTTTCACTGTATTTTGCTGTAAAATTGTATTGTGAAAAACAGCCGTTGATAGCCGTTATAAATTGTTAACCGATTAACATATTGAGTTCAAGAAGAATTTATTCGTATAATTTGAAGATTTAAAAAGAGTTTTATTGTGTTTGCGACCTGTCATACAGGTCAGGTTTTTTTGCTTGGTTGGAAGCTCGGTCGGGACCAGGATTTGTCTGCCTTGTGCGGCGCGCACATTCACGGACGGGATTCACGGACGGGATTCAGGATGGCGAGCCAGACCCAGACCTTTAATTCATCTTCTTCATTACATTAAGGACGGACTCTCCTGCGTGTGGTAATTGTTGCCAGGGACGAACTGAACTGGAACTGAACTGGGCGGAACTGATAATTGATTGAATTATTATTTTTTTTATTTGGATAAAGTCAACTAAGATTT